>RQTK01000407.1:119364-133003 GCA_003991915.1 Elysia chlorotica
GATAGATAGATAGATAGATAGATAGATAGATAGATAGATAGATAGATAGATAGATAGATAGATAGATAGATAGGTAGATAGATAGAGCGAACAAGAGAGAAAGAGAGAGAGAGAGAGAGAGAGAGAGAGAGAGAGAGAGAGAGAGAGAGAGAGAATTATTGCACTGTTGTTTTCATTTTACCTTTTACCCTCAGTAATTATATATTGCACAGGAATTGAGATTTATCTTTATACACTGCACTCAAAGGCGCACATAATTAAAAGATTTTTTTACGTAACTCTGCTAGTCGTTAAACTTTGGATCGTATGTGCGAGAATGTCCTTTTACAGTAACTTTTTTTATATAAGGGAGTGCTTATATAGTGCAAATATAATTTGGAAAATACTCAAATTCTAAGCAGCGGGGGAGAGGGAAACTATAAGTTCAACTAACGGCAATTTTAGCGGAGCGTCTCTTATAATAAAAAGTCAAGTATTCATGCAATTTTGAATGATGAATACTGAATTCTTTAAGTTTCTAATTACTTAACATAATGTGAATCTTGGACTAAAATCGATACCTAATTCTTTAAATAACTATTTAATCACCCTGAAATTTGTTTTTATTAGATATATCATCAATTACTCTTTTTTTGGTCTACATTAATAAAGATGCAGTGTCACGAAGCATGAATTATTACAACCCACGATACACATCTATCACAAAGCATGTAACATCGTTTAAATGAAAGCACAATAATAAACTACCGCACTGATTAAAGAGGTTTTACTGGGGCGATATGAAGTATAACCGTAGGGGGCCTACTCTGCGTTTTGCATTCTTCACCCAGTCAGTATTTAAATGTATTGCTTCTTTGTTGATACCAACAAGCCAGCAGTGTTGAGATAAGTTATAAGTTAATTTTGTCTTAATTAATGAAATTGGAATATAATATGATAAAATGAGCATACTCAGAAAGAAGATTAATGTGGAAAAGTCAACATCTATATTATAAACAAACAATATAGCCAAGCAACAATTTTTATGGTTGTTAATTGGTACATAACACAAGCACTCCCTTTCTTTAAGTTTCGAATCATTTTATAGAAAACGGAACCGTTAAAAAGAAACACCACTATCACCAAAGGTGTATGTGTGTTCAAAACGTATCGCTCACGGGAATGAATAGCATTATTATAAGATAAATGTATATTAATGGGAGGTTCATATCGATCAAGACAAGCCTACATGTAGACACCAAAGGGTGACAACACGCTAAAGTCCTAAAGTACAACCATGTATTTAGGTCTTTCTATTTTAAATGAAAACTTGCTGTCCAATATTGACGAATGTGTCTGGTCGTAAAACCTAACCTTTCAGTTTTTCTGGCATATGGAACTAACCAATAAACCGTATAAAAATGTAACTCTTTTACGGCTTTACAAAGTATCGTAATTATTGCCTTTTAATGGGAGGCCCGATTTCAGGCGAAATGTAATTTAAACTGGAGGATTTGAATGTAAACAAGAGTAGTCATAAAATCTTTTTTTCACCAAAGAAGCGAATCAGAAAAAGGGTGAAAAGAAATTATTCCTTTTGCTTAAAACTCGATTGCAACAGTCCTTTCCCTATCTTGTTCTTTATTTCTAACTAGCCAATGCCCTGTTCATCGAACAGTTTTGTTAGCAGTTAAATTTACACAGACAATAGAAAAACTTACTGATTATAGCAAACATTTTTTAGAAAATGTAAGACAGCACAACTCCATCTTTCAAATTAATGCCGTCCTCTACTCAGAAGTGCTGAACTAATCAGTAAGTTTTTCTATTGTCTGTGTAAATGTAACTGCTAACAAACTTACCCCACGCCTTTGAACGAAAACATCATTAGGCCTAGTCCTAGTAGATTATATCCTTGCCAATCTAAGGGTTAACTATGTTGGAAAAGTCTCACAATACAAAACAACCCCCCCCCCCCCCCCCGCAAAAAAAAAACAGAATGTAAAACGTTCAAATTCAATAAAAACTTCCATTTACCTTACAATCCATACATGTGTGAAATTTTTTTTACTTTTTACTGTTGAACACATCTCTTGTTTTCTATAACTATTCAATAGATTTCCGACCGGTAGTCGCGGTGAAAATAAGGTGGATTGGTAATTATGGTTGATTACATTGATAAATTAAAAATTGATTAGGCGTTCATGTTATTAGTTTGATGACGCTAAAATTTTCTCTGGCCCCTGTAAAATTTTGAATTTTATGGTGGAGCGGTTTGGATTTGATCGCATGTCTAAGACGAAGACAAATATGTATATAGATAATACTTTAAAAAAAATGTGAATAGACATTAAGACAAGTGTAATGGAGTGTACGCAAAATTCTCTTGAGAGTTATACATACTGTCGCTAATTTATATATTATTTCAACGCTAGGAATGAGTATTTTCAATTATTTCGATCCGAACATTAAAAGTACATTAATGTCATATAATTAAATATCAGCAATCAGTGCAAATTAATTATTTTAAAACACTGTAAAGGGCTTCTATAAAGATAATTTAAAACGTGTGCAATATGTTCTCAACCCATGTAATAATAATTTCGACACAAATTAATTTTTAATAACCATCTTTTCCTTAAAAATCACCGCCTTGTGTCTTGATAATATCTTCAATCTATATAAAATCACTACCTTGTAGCTTTTTACATAAAGGGAGCTGAGTTGTGTCACTTGTCAACCAGCAGCAATACTATATTGTGGACGGGTCCCACGACTAACCTCTGAAAATTTCACGTGATGCCATACAGAATCAGTATGGGAATATCACATACTATAATTTATTGGCCCATACCCAACCAGTACCTCCCAAATAGAAGCAAAATACTCTAACACTTGAGCCAGCTTGCACCCTTTAAATAAAGCTGTTTAAAATTATAGCCAGAACACTTATCATTATTTTTTTGTTTGCAAGCCTGGAGTAATGCGGTCCTATGGGAAACTTTGCGCCGCCTCGATCACAGCATTGTTATCTGGTTAAATGAGTGTTATGAACCAAGAAACTTCCACTCAATTAGTTTACACTCAACCCGCCCTATTTGCCTTGTCTTTACCGCCGCCTACCTCTCCAACTAATTGCAGTTCTATTGGAGGAATTTGTCACCCAGATAACGGTGCAATTTGACTCCTTCGTTGCGCCGTAATAAACAAGAAAATAACAACAGGTCGTAAGTACAGCATTTTCGTACTTACACCGCGTCTTAAGCTTTCTTTACAAAAACTAAGGAGAGTCGTAGGCTTACGCAACATTGTACTTACGACTCTATGTGTTTACTATATCGAGCTTACGTCTCATCGTAACAATATAAGAATAAGAAGGCTTACGAAGAGACGTAAGCTACGTCATGTTTGTGCATTCTACCCCTAGTGTGCACAACTGCTTTTATCCACTACGACATTCGTGCACATAGACTAACACACTGATAAACACCGGTAAGACCCCACTGCGATTATCTCAATGTTCCCAGACTTCCCACTCGACTGCACAGTACGAACCCTAGCGTCTGAGCGGCTCCATTCGATCCGCCAAAGCCTGATCAGATAATCATATCGCCAACATTCTATTCAACAAATCACGTCTAATGATCCCTTACCTAAACGCACTACATGTACCAAGAACTGGTAGTACAAACTTTACGATCCACACGATCGTAACGTATTGCATAATGGCGAAACTTAGTCATGTGGTTTTGTGAGCACTCATTGGACAATTCAAACTAACATAGAGCTATGATTGGACGTCGGTGTAGGTCCTTTAGGTTATCGTCTTCGTTTTAGTTCTGGACCTCGTAAAAGCAACGCCTCTATTACATTCTCTGAACAAACCCCGTAATCTAAAAATGTCACCGAATGCACATTGGACCAATGTAAATCTATCTTATCGAGTGACATAACCCAGACGTGCCTTGTTGGATTATAGTAATAAATTTGTTAAGAATATCGTATCAATAAGAAATAGAGTTAAACAAAGATAGTAAAACAATATAGTTAAACTTTAAACACACGGGGGAATAATAGGTACTGCATAGTCATCAGATCCACTATTCAACCCAGGTAGTGCAGTTCTTTGATTAGAAACGATAGACCTTACAATTCATACCTTTTATTAACACTGTCTTTACATTAGATATTCTAATAGTTATTTCTTTATTTTAAAAATCCGTTCCAAATATTGTAGTGTTTTTGCGTTAAGAACAAAATGGATCATAATTATAACAGCCGGCATACTGCGGTAACGCAATTCTCATAGTTTGAAAGAAAAGTAGAGGGACGATTCAACTTTTGTTCGGGTCGACAATTGATTTATTGGCGCAAAATCTTCAAATTCGCGTTAGAGATATCGATTAGAGTCTTGAAAGCTTACTGTAGCTCGGGTCTTTTCTTTTCTTCTTTTTAACCACGACTGACTTTAGCCAGAAGGCTGTTATCTTGGTAGTGATGTAGGTTAAACATTAATCTTAGGCATTAGCTGGTATGTAGATTAGCGAGCTTATATACGGAGGCTTTATCTACTACATGGGGATTAAAACAAATTGTTAGGATTTAGATTAAATGAAATAAACAGTTACGTTTCATCGTGCCGTTTTGAAGTAAAATCAATCGTCACCTACTTTAAAAAATTGATTATTGTGAACTAAAATTGTTTAGTATTATTTTCTTTTTCTTTTTAATGTTTATCATAAAACGTTGGTGATTACCGATTAGTTTATGAAAATGAAGGTTCGCAAGAAATTATTTTAAATATTCTGAAGCATGATAATTATAATAATTATGTAAAATATTCCCAGTTTAAATGCAACCTATTTTCATTTTAAAGTACTTGTGTTGATATTCTTAGTTTGGGAATCGTTGAAATTTAACATTTTGTGAATTAAGTGATGATATTGAAAAACTGTACAGCATGGGACGATTGAGCCAGCCAACTGAGTCATGGACTATTTTCGTGTCTAAAATATAGCCTCCCTGAAAAAAAACAAAAACAAAAGAAAAACAAACAAACAAACAAAAGAAAAACAAACACCCCCTGCCAAAAAAAAAGAAAAAAAAAAAGAAAAAGAAAAAGAAATATGTTAAGGACTATAATGGTTTAATGTATACGTTTAATTCTCACTGGATAATTGACTTATGATACAAAAAATTAATGATTAACGATGTTAACTCTTTCAAAATTGTAATTCATTCCGTTTAAGCAATACTGTTGGGGTTTTTTATGCCTAGGGCTTGTCCTTGTTTTCCTTCTTTTTTCGGGAATATGGCAAACTGTTTGACGTTTTATATCTTTCTTCTCTCTTTGCTTGATGAAATGTGCACCATGCAACAATACATTGATCAAATTTTACAAATTTTATTTAAAAAAAATTAAAACTGGGTTTTAAAATGATCCTTATAAAATATCTAAAGAGCCTGAAGACTTAGGCATTTCTCATTTCCAAATAAGAGACAAAAAGAAACCAACACAAAACAGTAACAATAACATCAAAAACAGCAACAACAACAACCACTATTAAAGCCTACGGCGCCTATTCTTAAGTGAACAGCAATTCAGAAGAATAGTTAACCGAAGCATGTCATTAATGATTTTAGACCTGTCGCATTAAAACCCATTGTGATGAAATGTTTAGAAAAAATAATGTTACGCTCCTAAATGATGTTAAAAAAAGAACTTGGTCCTTATCAATTCGCCTATAAACAACATAGAAATGTAGAAGGCGCATGCATTTTTCTATCAAATAGTGTTTTAAAGCACTTAAGAAAAACCATTTTGTGCTTTTCTTTTATTTATAGATTTTTTTCTCGGCCTTCAACATAGTCCAACTTTTCATTGTAATCAAAAGGCTCTCCATCCGACATGAAACTACACAATTGATATTCTTTGGGTCTTAGATTTTTTAACAAATCGATCCCAACATGTGCGACTGAACACAACTTGCTCAAATTCTATAAGTTTGAATACAGGAGGTCCACAGGGATGTGTACTATCACCAACATTGTAAACCATGATACACTAACGAGAACAGAAGTTACAACAGCACTGCTTATTAAATTTACAGATGATTCTGTTGTTTTAGGGCCTTTTTCTGTCTCTATCATTGAGTATCAAGTCGAATAATTTACCAACTGGTGTATGCATAACTATCTTGTACTGAATGTTAAGAAAACAAGAACGAATTCATTGTGGACATTCGCATAAAGAAAGATCCAATAATGCCCCTAAAAATCGACGATGAGACTGTTGAAATTGTCGATACATACAAATACCTCGACATGACATTGGATAATAAATTGAAATGGCATTGCCATGTAGAAACAATATGTAAAAAGATGAATAGAAGGCTTTTTCATTAATTATTGAAGACATTTAATGTAATAAAAGATTTTTGCATGTGTTTTACAGTTCATACATTCAAAGTGCAATGTATTTTGAGATATATTGTTGAGTGGCAGTATAACAAGAGGGGGCAGTTGGCGTATTGATAAATTAATACGCAAAGCTGAGCAAGTTGTCGAAAAGAAATTGCCATCTGTAGATGCACTCTATGAAAGAAGCTCTATTGTCAAGGCCTAACATATAATAAAAGACCAAAGCCACCCTTTATTCAATGAGTATATGACATCGCGGAGGACAGGGAAAATATCAACTATTATGACAACCCCCCCCCCCCAACCCAAAAAAACAACAACAAACAAACAGAGACATATCGCAAATCTTTTATCCCATACTATACTGTCTTGTGTGTGGCAACATGTAAACATATTTCAGACGTTAGGACCCGTGACATCATAAGATCCTCCTTAGGCACCTAGAAGGCGTGAAACTAGGAGAAAACTTTTAATATATGTACAAAGAATGTAAAATCATAAAGCATTACTTAGAAGTTAGGGTGGTCCGTGGAAGGCTGCTCTTCGATCGCTGCTCTGTTCGCCCCGGTGTTCCTTACTGGACGGCTCAGTTTGAGTATAATATGATCAATGAAGTCCAAGCTGTCCCGCTCTGGGGTTCCGTCACCATATATGACTCTATCGAGACTTAGGAGGCTTTCATCTTGAATCGCTCATCTATTAAGTGCGTGGCTCTTCCCTCTGACCAGAGACCTGAAAGAAAGACAAGTTTGGTGGCCGTCTCAATTAAAATTGAAAAAAGAAGCGGCTTGATCACTAACAACAACAGCACAACAACAACAACATCACCAACAACGACAACAGCAACAGCAACAACAACAGCAATAAAAACAACAACAACACAACAACAACAACGACTACAACAACAGCAGCAACAACAACAACAACAACAACAACAACAAAAACGATAACAACAAGAATAATAGCCGCAAGCTTATTCGTTGATCACTTCAGATTTTAGTGCAGCCACAAGTTTTGATTAGATAACATTGAATGTTAATATAATTGTTATGCTGTTGGCATTGCCCAGAGCCGTGCAAACCCATAATTTTATCTTTATTTTACACCAAAATGTTAAGTTTAGACATTTCTTTTTGCATGTTCAGGTTTTACTGTGTCATAACTACTAAATTTAGCCTGGTACATTTTTTGTTTGTTTTTGCATTCAGCCGTCGTTTTTATAAGTTTTTCACTATCTGAAACCCCCTGAAACGTGTTGTACTCATATCACTCATGTGTATTTAATAATGTCTTTGGTTTATCAGTTTGGTGCTCTATTGCCCCTCAAATAGTATGAGGTAACAATTACACTTTAGCGCACGTTGCTGATAATGTCAATGTTAGCTTTGCATACTGCGTTACTAAAAAATATAAGTCCACCGTATTCTACTTCCAGTCTTATGCAAGTCTCACGCTACCGCCTGCTTCACAAAATTGTTGCCACAGTTAATGCCAAAACGATGGTCTCTTTTTAAAGTTCTAGCCCTGCTGGATAAAGAATAGCTTAATATGTAATGCAAATGTTATTGCATTCGCTACATTACCACTTCCAATACAATTTTAATTTGATGGATCTCAATTCACACAGCATCAGTTCTTAATTTAAATAATCCACCCGAGAAAAATGTATGTGAAGAAACAAAACTTTGATCCAAATTCTGCAATGTTTGCCCGATTAAAGAAAGTGCAGCTTTTTCCACAGTATACCACTCCGAAACGTACACACGTGGACAACATTTTAGGAATGATATTTCGCAAAAAATGTTATTCCTCTTTCCCCAGAAGACATTAAAAATGTTCAACAAGACTAGTAGAAAAGTAATACTTAGCACCATCTTGTTGTCAATACAAAGTTAATTGAGCCTAATTTATAGATCGTGAACCCTAAATACAACTCCCCGGAAGCTTATATCTTATGACGACTGGTAAGCTAACCACAACGCTTGTACTTTCGAGTACTTAGTCTTCTAAGTGCGATCAATAACCAACAGCGATCTCACATTTCTAATTGTCAGTTTTTTCCCCTCTTCCTCAGCCCAAATCCAGCCATAGTCTAATCTGCTGGGGCTGTGGTGAGATAATTACACTTTAGTGTTCGTTGCTGGCATTTGCGTTGCATACTGCGTTACTAAAAAATAACGATTCCAAAACGTGTTGCCACAGTTAACGCCAGAACGGTTGCCTCTTTTCAAAGTTTTAGCCCTGCTGGATAAAAAAATAGCTTACTATAATGCAAATGTTGTTGCATCTGCTACATTATCAATACAAATAAAATTTTAACATTATAAATCTCAATTCACACAGCAACTCCATTCAAATAATCCACCCGAGAAAAAATGTATGTGAAAAAAATAAACTTGGATCTAAAATTTGCAATGTGTGCCCGATTAAAGAAAGTGCAGCTTTTTTTCCACAGTATACCACTCCAAAAGGTACACTATACGACATTATATTTGGCTAAAAATATTAGTCTAGTTTCCCAGAAGACATTAAAACGTTCAAAAGACTAGTAGAAACGTGATACTTTTCGCACGCTAAGTTACCTTTTAAAGACTAGAAAAAGCTGAACACTTCAGTATTACTTAATCCTCCTGCTTGAACCTTAGTTATAGATCGTGAACTCTAAATACAACTTCGTGGAAGCTTACAACTTCTCATAAACCTTCTCATTCTTAGCCTATATCTTAAGACGAGTCGTAAGCTAACCACAACGCTTGTACTTTCGAGGGCATGTCTTCTAACTGCGTTCCATAACCACCAGTGATCTCACATTTCTAATTGTCAGTTTTTTCCCTCTTTTTCAGCCCAAATCCAGCCATAGTCTAATCTGCTGGGGCTGTGGTGAGTTTGGCCAGCACGGCCAAGCTGGCAAGCAAGAGGATGTGGGCTATTCTAACGGCGCCGTGGAGCATCCAGCTCTGAAGGATAACATTGTCCTGGCAGCATGCGGCTCTAGCCACACAGTGGTGCTTACAGGTAAGGGGATTACTAGATCTAGATCCATCTCTTAAAAAGCGTTACAGGTTATAGAAAAATAACAGAAGAAGAAAAATGAAGGAAAGATGGCCGTTTTTCTATACGTGTTAACATAAATATCAATGTTGCAGTTGTACTTTTTGATTTTATAAACCTGTTAAACGAAAGTGACTTCTTCTTCTTCTTCTTCTTCTCGTTCTCCAACACTCTCTTCAAATTCTGATCCCAGCCTGCGCAATGAAGGCTACCGTTTTCTCTAGCTCAGGAAGGGGCCCGTATAGCTTCGTGTGCATGTCTATTCTCTCCCTCCAGATGGACTGTCTAACATTGCTGTATATCCTGCAATCCTGTAGCACATGTTGGGCTGTTTCTGCTGCCTGTCCACACAAGCAGAGATCTGTTTCGCCGACTTTAAATATCTTGTGGATGTGGTGTTTTAGTCGGTTATGTCCAGTCCTGAGCCTAAAAATAGTGGTTTGGCCTCGTCTGCTTAGGCAGTACACCCCATCTTGCTTGTTGTATTCAGGGTGACTCTTTTTCCACTTTGTGTTTAGGCTGGTTTTGATTATGGACTTTACTTCTCTGTATGTGAGGTCACTTTCAATCTGTTCCAGTACTGATCCTTCCTTTGCCAATCTGTCAGCCCGTTCATTTCCCTCTATCCTGCAGTGGGCTGGGATCCACTGCAAGACCAGAGACTCTGTGTTTCTTACTACATTTCCTATATATCTATATACTTAGTTGCCTGGTCTCTTCACTTCTTTGTAAATGCATGTACAGTAATGTAGCTCTTATATTATCACATAACATTGCTGTGGTCGTTATTATTTGAGGTTAAGATCGTTCCAGTCACAAAATAAAACAACTGCAAATGTTTTTCAGCTCAATTTATTCGTTTCCCGACCCAATGAGAATATTTTGGGAAACGAAAGTGTCGATGAAAGCAGCTGAACAAACACACACAACAACAAACAAACAAACAAAAAGGCAATCCAAAGAAAACTTTTGAAAACACACACAACAACAAACAAACAAACAAAAAGGCAATCCAAAAGAAAACTTTGAAAACACACACAAATATTTTTAAAATGGTGTTGGTTCCTTTTTAAAGCTATAATCTCTATTTAAAAAGTTATAGTACCATAATTTAATAAAAAAAGTTTGGATTCCATATAAATCAAATACTTGAAAACTTTACCTCATTTTCGACTGTAGGCCTCATACATGTAATAAAGAAATAATATCTCAAATGGTTTTCTGTATATTTTGTTTGCCATTCAATGGGTTTAACCTTTCGATGTTGAAACAATAATAAAGAATATCCTTTGAGACAGAACATGATGCGGTCTGAAATATAGTCTAGTTGTGAATGTCCAACATTAGAAACCCAACTTTTACCTGTAGGCCTACCATTATATCACATGGTAGATGACTGTTACGATGTGGCTCGATTGATTTTTATTTTCACGGTTTTTAGTTTGAGTCTTAAAGTTTTCAGATTATAGGCAGCGACATAAGTAAAAAAAAATGTAATGCCTTCTCTTATATTATAACGCATACACGGAGAGGGAAATGCGCTCGCGTGTTAATTCTCTATACCCCTTTAAAAAATTAAATACAGAACTGAAAGGGGAGTAATTCTCATTATTTTTCTCATCACGTTCAAACAATATTGCCTCCCTTAACACATGTTTCGTTCAGAACAAAAAGGTATTGCTATTGTTGATCGCTTTGACAATCATTCTTGGGGCGAATCTAACTTCTCAATGTGTTTCATTTAATACGAATTACATTGTTTAATAGTTTGAGTTGATTTTAGTGATCATGAGCCTTTTTTATACTTAATATATTTAGTATGTTCTTCATTGGATCGGAATAGGTATTTTTTGTCTTTGCGTGTAAACATATTTTCCCCTAAAAAGACAGTTTCATTCCGCATTCAAGATTCCTCTCCAAAAGGGGCAATGGGGCAGATGTAAAACAATATATTATTTTTTTCAGAGGATTATTCTTTTCATCGAAATTCTCCTATTTTGCAAAAGACATAATATTGTAGACTGGCTCTGACTACAGAAGGATAATTATTTCAGATGGATGCATACTCACATCATTATTAAATTGTGTTCGTTTATAACAAAATAAAAAAGAAATCTCTGGTTGGAGAGAAAGGGGAGAGAGAGAGAGAGAGAGAGAGAAATGGATAGTGAGAGAGAAAGATAGAGAATATCTCTGCTACATTTCCAAGAGGACCTTTACGGCGACGGGTCCCGAGACTAGAAACTGATATTTCTGCGTGCTCCTGCTCAGACAAAGAACAGGGATACTAGGACTTCTGCCTCAGCCGGTTCGGTTTTACTGGCACAAACCCACCACTTATTTTAGTCTAGTACTCCATATTTTTATATTGCATGGGAGGATATATACATTTGCTTTAGTTTACTTCTTGTTTGTTTAAAAACAAACTATTCTTGATCTAAGCGTTGTAATGATCGTACTTAAAATGATTTGTTTATTCTTGTTAAAAAAGTGAAATTCCTTCTACGTACTTAATGAACATCTTATACGGCGACGGGTCTCAAGACTGACGATTGGCAATTTTACTTCCTGTTACAAGGAGGCAGTCCTAGCATCCCAAAGTTCCTGTCTTAGCCTGCCACATTATACTGACGCCGATCCAACCAGTACATTGTGAAATATGAGAAATACATTTTGACTATCGTGAGTTCGAAATGAGCACCTCACCATTTTGAGCCAAACTATCCACCACTTTAATTAGCCCACCTTGTGAATTAGGCCTAAACTAGACTGACGCTGGTGGCTGGGGTGGGGCTGTGGCTGGACTGGGGTTCTTTATGAAACTCTTGTATTTTTTTTTCGCAGTCAAACCGAGGCTAAAAAAAAATACAAGAGGGTTTATACACAAGCCACAGCACCAGCCACCAGCGTCAGTCTGGCTCTGGCCTTAATGTGTCCATGATTGTGAACCTTATAGGCCCAAAGAGTTTCACTTGTTTTCATTTCATAGCTTTGTTGAAAAAATGGGACTTTTGTCATACATATACCACTCTCATTCAGCGACCATCAGAACATGGAACATAGTTGGTCGGCACTTGGTTACCAGAGTAGAAAGACTACAGAGCATGGTATGTGGATTCGTAAGAAAGAAAAAAAAAACTATCCATGAAAACCTTGGAGATGAAAATAAGTTACAGAGACTTGGGGCGAACCGGCTCAGGTGGTAGAGCGTTTGTGCTTCAACTGGATGAAACCCGCGATCGTACAAAAACTATTTGTCCAATTTCACCCACTGCTGGTTGGGTCGGTGTCGGTGTAATGTTTCTGGCCAAGACTGGAGTATTGGCATACCTACACTGTCTCATCTCAATGGCAGCAAAAAAAATCTAGCATGTCTTGACATGTTAGACGTTAGTCTTGAGACCCATCAACGATAAAGCATTGCTGCTGAGGTTTCATATAAAGGAATAAAATCATTTATTCAGAGAGAGAGAGCAAGAGAGAGAGATATATAGTGCTGATGTTGGACGTTTAACCAACTCAACTACAACTACAACAACTCTCCGCCCCGTCACGTGTGTGGCAGTTTATAAAATTGTAGAACGCCAGCAGCCATGGGGTCATGTTCACAAAATAGCTGATCTTAAACGTTTTAAAAGCAACAAACACAACTCAACAGTGTCAACTCAATATTCACACACTTATTATTAGAAAAAATAGTCTTTAACATAAAAAAACAACGACAACAACAAAGTTATACAAGATTACGACTGTTTTGGTCATTTTAAATGTGAAAATAAATAGATCTAAATCTACTAAGAAATGAGAGCTGGTGTTTTTCACATTTTCAACCAATTATCCACTCTTTGTCTCGCCCCACCCATCCCCAACACCATCAACTTTAACACAACGTTGCCCATCTTCGATGCTCTGAAACTTCAAGCCAGAGAAAAAGAAACAAAAAAAGAAAATTGGCTCTCTCTGAAGAGACTCTATGCAATATTAAAATAAACTTGTAGATTACCAGCTCGAGTAGTTATTTTAACGCAGTAAACTTAGGAAAATAGACAACTAGTTAAGAAGGAACAGAAAACAGACATGCAGATCGATAGACAGATAGATAGATCTATATTAGATAGATAGATAGATAGATAGATAGATAGATAGATAGATAGATAGATAGATAGATAGATAGATAGATAGATAGAAA
>RQTK01000407.1:133028-148583 GCA_003991915.1 Elysia chlorotica
GATAGATAGATAGATAGATAGACAATAGACAGACAGACAGACAGGAGCAGACAGACAGACAGGACAGACAGACAGATAGACAGACAGACAGACCAGACAGACAGACAGACAGACAGACAGACAGACAGACAGACAGATAGACAGACAGACAGACAGAGTGATAGATAGATAGACAGACAGACAGACAGACAGATATATAGATAGATAGATAGATAGATAGAGAGAGAGAGCGCGAGAGAGAGAAAGAGAAAGATGAGTTGAGTTGGTTTTAACGTCCAACATCAGCACTATATAGGCTATATTTTGAAAGAGAAAGATAAAGAGTTAGAAAGAGATAGAGGTAGTGAGTTGAATTGAGTTGGTTCAACGTCCAACGTCAGCATTATATAGGCTATATTGTGGACGAGCCTCAAGACTGACGGCTGATAATTTTATTTTTTGCCGCACACGAGACAGGGCGGGGCTACTACGACACCATAACACCTGTCTCAGCCTGTCACATTACTAACACCGACCAACCAGTTTCAGGAGACGAAATTGGACAAATAAATGTGCCGATCGTGGGAGTCGAACCGCAGGCCAACAGAGAGACAGGCAGACAGAGAGAGAGAGAGAGAGAGAGAGAGACAGGCAGACAGACAGATGGTGAGAGGGAGTATAGAACCCAGAAAAAAGAGAAGGAAACGGAAAGAGGGCAACCAAGAGAAAAAGTGGAGACCAGACTGAGATAGAGTGTTATTCCGAAATTGAAAACAACAATTATACTCTGGACAACGGGGGTTGAGACCTGGAAAATGGAAGAATGGAAGATGGGCAGAGAGAGATAAAGGTTGAGGAGAGGTGCGACAGATTCCAAAACAATTATTACGGGAGAATCTGCTCTAAAAATTTCGAGGCCTCAGGTGTTTTTGGCCCTTGCCTAGAGTGGTGATGAATTTATAAAAATCTCTTGAATAAGAACTGCGTTCATGTTCCCACGCAACAGTAGAGGCTGGACCACAGATTTTTTTTGGACTGGAGTAACTGGAGTTACGAAACAAGATCAGCCAGGTCAACTCACCAGCTGAGACTTGGCGAGCACCCGTTGGTTATGGATTTATGAGCGCCATTGTTCTTTGTGGGGGGAGGATCTGTCAAAGCACAATATGCTGGCGATTTGGGGGAGCTGTCCACAAGTGAAGAGCTCTTTAGTGGAGGAAATTTAAACACACACAAAAAATACTGAGGCAACAAATGAGTGTCAAGATCAAGAACATCTCCCCAAGTCGGCTCACCAGCTATCGGCTGACCCACTAAAACAGTGCAAGGGAGGACTCAATGCGGGGACAATACGCCACCCACCGGGTTTTTAGTTGGGTGGACAATGGGCAATTTTGTGTGTCACTACGGTCCCCAAACAACAACACCACAGCATGGACCTTCTCAAACTCATTGCAGGTTTTGCGATAACTGGACCCGTGGCGAAAACGAGGACGTTATGTTAGAGAATCTCAACCAGCATCCAATCATAGCTCTATCTCGGACTTGGGAGCCAATATACCATCAGGAAATCCCATACGTAAGGGGCGTGATTACGTCACTGGTTATTTTTGTGTGGATCGCAAGGCTCCTATTACGACGACGGTGACGGTGACTGTGACATTACTCGACCAAGAAACATAACGTTCCCTCCTTGACTATCCGGAATTTGTTAATTTTTTTTTTGGTCAGGGCCCATTGAAAACTCTCCACAAGGTTTTTAAGGCAATTCAAGCTGCCCTCAATTTTCAGGTTTGATGAATCAAGAACTTGGCCAGTTGATGAGACTGCGGCCTGTTTAAGAATGATGGTGGAACCCGTTGAATGGGCCCCGGAGTTAGCTTAATCCCGTAATGATTCCCTAACATTTTCTCACGTAATGCTTCAGGTGATGGGAATCAGGCTACCAAAATATTCGCAGTAACTTAAGTTGGCCAACACAAAGTGTCCTAAACACTGTAATGAATTCGCATGTTGTCGTTCTCATATCTGGTTACAATTTTTTTTTACACAAGGCTCCTCTCTCTCTCTCTCTCTCTCTCTCTCTCTCTCTCTCTCTCTCTCTTTATTGTTCTATCTCTTGTCTTTCTCTCTCTATTGTTTTGTGTATGTGTGTTTATTCTTGTGAGTGAACTATAAAACATTTCAGACAATGCATGTACTGATAATTAATATAAACCTACATGTAATTCTTCCTCTTCCATCAATATCACGAAACTACCAGCAACCGCACAATTCATGCATGACAAACTGGACTAAGGGAATATTTTAAAAAAAATTAGAGAAAACTGAGAAATAAAGAAAAGATCCTCCCTCAAAAAAAACGGTCCAATAATTATGTTATATGAGGTGAAAAACAAGTGCTGAAAAAAAAACACTCAAAAACAAAACAAAAACAAAAAGAGAATGATAAGTATTTAAAAAGGATTGAGGGAGACAAACATAGAGAGACTAACATACACACAGTAACACAAAGAGATTGTTTGTTTATGTGTCGCCTAGCGTCTAACATTAGCTCTACGTAGACTATTTTGTCGACGCCCCCCATAATTAATGTCTGAAAATATTACGTGCTGGTTTACTATGGCTCCTTCATTAAAATGACTCCAGAAAAAAAACAATAAAAACGAGCATGTTATTAAAACACTTTTCATGATTGCTGAAAAAAGAATAGAACCATGGAAAAATAATATTTGCGAATGAACAGTCTTATTATAGTGCACAAGAAAAAATCTTCCAAAAGAAACAACAAACAAGAACAAGAACAAGAACAACAACAACAACAACAACAACAACAACAACAACAACAACAACAACAACAACAACAACCACCATACCGATAAAATATAAAACACAGGCAAGTTTAAAACATTTATCAGATAAAAAACGCGTCCTAAGATTTTTGACACCGTTATTATTTGTTAATGACATCTTCGTTCAGTCGGAGGAAACGCAATTTCCACATGTCATACCCTGAAAGCTGAGAGACTCAGGGTTATTGGAAATCGTCCCATATAATTTTTTTTTCCTTTTGATTTGGAGAAGGAGAAAAAAAGAAGTTATGTGTATTTTCATGCATAAAATAGTATTGCTTTTGTTCCTTCGCATATGTATTGATGTTGTTAAATTTAAACAAATGTATATATACGACCAAGACAAAATTCCCTTTAGTCTTATCTTATCTTATCTTATTTTATCAGCTTTTGTGGTGATTTTAATATTAAACCCATCAACTACATATGTATAAATTACTTACTAACGTTACACAGAAAAATGATGCAACTTTATAATTTGAAAATGCTAAATAACATACTAAACAACGTATCCCCTGGCTTTTTTCTGTCCTTCAGTGAAATGATTCTCCTATCGAACGCTTGGAAATAAGGTTGAGATATTTTAGCTTAAAAAAAAGCTTAGGTAAAATAATAATAAAAAAACAGCGTGCGTAAACCGGGAGACAAAACATTTAAGATAAGTGCAAAGAAGTA
This sequence comes from Elysia chlorotica, assembly GCA_003991915.1. Lineage (NCBI taxonomy): Eukaryota > Metazoa > Mollusca > Gastropoda > Plakobranchidae > Elysia > Elysia chlorotica. Next base: position 136,535 of record RQTK01000407.1, read on the forward strand.
CATGGTTAAAGTTGCCAAACTTAGGTTAGATCAAAAGCACCGAAAATGAAATAAAAATGAAAAAGGTAGAAACCTACGGACACAAAAAAACAACACAATTACAACATCATAATCATGTTTATACATCGAAATCTACACAATAGTTTGCCATATGATAGTGGGTCACAAAATTCAGCGAATGCTCGTCCAAATATAACACTCAAAACGTAAACCATTTATTTAGGGCATGACTGAACACGATCTTAAAAACCATGTGGACGTATGGACTTCTTGCAGTCTAAAATGTCTGGGTTTTTTTGTTCACAGGGTTTGAAGAAATATCAATGTTCTCAATAATATGATTTGAATAATCAAATCAGTTGAATATTTCTGTAGTTATCGATAGGAAAAACTCTTGTATTTTTAATGCAGCTTCAAAACTTGAAAGAAAGAGAGAGAGAGAGAGCAGCTGGTGAGTTGACCTGGCTGATCTTGTTTCGTAACTCCAGTTACTCCAGTCCAAAAAAATCTGTGGTCCAGCCTCTACTGTTGCGTGGGATCTCCCTCTCTCTCTGTCTCTCTTTCTCTCTCTCTCTCTCTCTCTCTCTCTCTCTTCCATCTCTCCTCCTGCTATATGGCGCAATAATTTTTCTACTTAATAATGTTATTCACACATGTAATGTATATTCAGAGAGTTTTGTCTATTTTTTTTTGACAACCATATCAGTTTTATCCATGCCTGTCTCCATTTTTCCCATACTTTTTTACCCTTCTCTTTATCTTTCAACCTATTCTCTTTCCTTCTCTCATTTCAACCTCTGTTTATCATTTTCATTATGTTACGTCTCTTATAGATGTTTATATTGTTCCTACAAACCAACAGGTTTTTACCAATGTTCAAAGCACAAACATTTCGTATTCAATTTAGTATATTTCTTCTTTTTAGTTATTAAATTCTTTTTTCTCTTCTCATTGAAATGTTTGCTTCGCATAATTAAATAGCGATGTTATTTCAAAATGTATAATGTCTGTATGTGAACCTAATTAGGCCAAAACTCAATTACCTAAGATAGAAAAATCACGTAGCAAAAAAGACAGGGTGAAATTTTCAAGAATATAAAACGTCTATAACCAACTATAATAAACTGTTTATCATTTTCATTATGTTTCGTCTCTTGTAGTTGTTTTCATTGTTCCTAAAATTCGATAGGTTTTTACCAATTTTCAAAGCACTAACATTTCTTATACAAGTCCATTTATTTTTTTACTATTAAATTCTTTTTGCTCTTCTCATTCAAATGTAAGCTTCGCATCATTAAATAGCGATGTTATTTCAAAAATGTATAATATGTATGTCGACCTATTTAGGCCCAAAACTCATTTACCTACGAGAAGAAAACCACGTAGCAAAAAAGACAGGACGGAAATTTGCAAGAATAAAAAGCTTCTAAACCAACTGGAATAAAACAGAAATACTGTAAAATCCCAAATCTCCAGTTTTTCGATTTCCTTTTTTTATGCATGGAATATATTTCTTAATATATCGCCAGGGTCATGTTTATATGCATGAGAGACAAACGCGGATCAAATTTGGACGCAATCATTAATTTGAAATTACTAAAAACAAAACAGACTTGGGCAAAAGGTTCCAGATCGTATCGCTCCTAGCCAAATGCGCTTTCAACTGAGAGGTCCAATTTTCTCTAAATCCATATTTTGTATAAATGTTGAATTTGGCCTCTTGGACGTAACGGTTGCTCTCTCTATGTCAGAGATCTTGTGCTCGACGTTTCAGCACTGGCAAATGGCTACAGTAGATCTAGCGCGGAGATATGCTGGCTGTCCATTGCTGGGCCAATTTCAGATAATGTTCTTTCTACATTACCGCCCCCGGCGGCGTTTAATCCAGGGCTTAGGAGGGTTTCTCTGACTCCAGGAAAAACCAACGGAGATAATTCACCAGGGTCCAGATGAACAAGTCTGAGTAAATCTCCGGGCCGCTGACGTGAGAGATTAAGTCCAGAAAACCTGAACTGAAAGGGAGATCGGGAGGAGGCGAGAAGGGAGAAAGGGAAGAGGAGAAACTCGAGATGCTGGGAATTCTCCTCCCCCCTCAGTGTCTTCGAGCTCTTAATCCGTCCCTTTCTCAGAGGCAATGTACGGAGTTACGGCCCTTAGATTACGCGGGCCAGATAAAGTTGTGAGAGCGATTCTCGGTAATTGCCGCGGCGAAACTAGAACTAGGTTCGCTGGTCTAAAACGGCCATTAGTATTTTGACCAAATCGTTCACTGGGAAGGAAGAGAGTTAACGTCCCTTGACAACACTACAGACTTTGCGATACACACGATAACGAATGACGTAATCATACCTCTTAGACACGGAGTTTTCTGATCGCTCATTGGCTGTTTAAGTCTAGAATAGAGTTGTGATTGGACGTCGGAGCAGATTCCCTTACCTATTGTCTTCGTTTTGTTATAAGCTCCATTATCGCAGAATCTCTTATGTCGTCTTTGAAACGTTCCTTCAGCCCGCGAACTTTCTCGCCCCATAACCTTTCCTTTGTGATGGAGTTTTACGGACAACGGCCAGAGATCAGCGAATAACAAGTCCTCCCTCCTTATGTCCTGACCTCGTACGTGTGTCAACATTGTCCGCTTTTCAGTCTTGATTTACAGGTAGTGTAATGGGCCGACCGTTCCTTAACAACTTCAAAAATGATTTTCTCGCTATTTCATATCTGCGGGGATTCCCTATGGCTGGGTCTAGTAGCCCCTGTGACCTGACGTTACAAAGAGCCAAAGAGCATGACCTCAGAAGTCAGACGCATCTGTGGCTCTTCGCAATCCACATACATAATGGGCGGAGAGTTAGTGAGCTTTGTGGAGGGAAGGGACCTTCAGTATCTTGAGGGCTTTGCTCAGTTCAGAGTGTTAGACAGAAAAAGAGTGAAAGGAAGGGAGAGAGAGAGAGAGAGAGAGAGAGAGAGAGAGAGAGAGAGAGAGAGAGAGAGGCAGCAGGCATAGAGATGGTTAGAATGAGAGATTTCGCGGTTTGGCTTTACTGTATGTGCATACATGTCACCGCATATATGAAGGGGTAAATTCAACACCGCAACTATGTCACATTTGGACAATTTTCTGAGCCAATACGATAGATACATTATTGAAAGAGATTCCACTATTCCATTACTAGTAATGATTCGTTTAATGCTCTTTTCTTTGAGAAATCTTCCTTAAAAGACCGACTTGCTAATGGCGATTGGATACCCCAGTTTTCCATGTTTTCTTATCTTGTCACGTGTGACTTGGGTGTGTTATTGACTTGACCCCTTCCTTTTTGCTCTAAAGTTTAATGTTCTACCTCAAAGGTAAAGCGTTTCCGGTGTTAAAAATTTAATCAATATGAAACCATGGGGACTTATATTATTATTTTTTACTGTGATGACAATAATTGTGGTGTGAATGGAAGTTACTATAGAATTTTTGGATTGCAAATTGACGAGGATCAGCGTAGATTATTATTGAAAAAAAATAATGCTAATGATGAAGAGGTGAAAAGGAGTAGAAGAAACACGAAAAATAGTTAAGGACTGGATAATGATGTTGACCAAAAAATACACCATATAAAGAATAATTACAGCTCATACCTAACAAAACCACAAAGCTAAACATTATAGCGCTATTAACATCAGCGGTTGTCCAAAAGCCATCTATATAGTCTATCGACCTGGCTGTATGGCTGTACATGTATGTCTCCGAGAGGGTGATCAATCGTCATACTTTGTTCCCTGGAATTACCCCGGGCATCTTGCGGGGCTAGAGGGGACGGGCTGGGACCTGGGGTGACCGCTCTCATTGGCCTCGGGGTCTCAGGGCATCCATACATCCACTGTTGACATAATCCGGCGGGGAGAGCCAACTGAATTGGAAGTTTGTCTACAACAGAGGGGCCGGGGGTAATCTTTGTGCTGTGTGAATGAGTAAGTGGGTGTGAGGGTGAGTGGGAGTAAGTGATGTAAGTGTGTGAGTGAATAAGGGTGGGAGAGTGTGAGTGAATGAGTGTGGGTGGGGTCTACATCAGGGACGATGGTAGTCTCTCTTTTGTGGTGGCTTCTATTCTGTATGTAGGTGAGTGTGAGTAAGGGAGTGTGATTGAGTAAGAGGGGATGTGAGTGTGTGTGTAAGAGTGTGAGTGTGAATGGGTGACAGTGTGTATGTGTGAGAGTGTGGGGAGAGAGTGTAGGGAGAGAGTGTGATAGGGTGTGAGTGATGGAGTAAGTTAGTGAGAAAGTGCGTGAGTAGGTGTTAGTGAGGGTGTATGTCTACGTGAGTGAGTCTGAGTGAATGATTTCGCCTGAATGTAAGTATACGTGTGAATATGAGTGTAAATATGAATGAGAGTGTGTTTAAATGAGTGAGTGTGTGTAAGTGACGGTGGATGAGAGTGAATGTGAGCGAGTGTACGTGAGTAAGGGTGGGCGTGAATGAGTGAATGCTCAAGCCGATGTGAGCATAAAAGGGTACACAACAACACCGCTCGCTCTAGGAAAACCTCGTTTAAATGGCTTGTCTGCGTCCCATCCAGTAACCGCATCCTCATTTTGTCCCTGTCAGTTGGATACACAAGAGGGTGACTAATGTATGGAGAGCCAGTCTGCGGGGGAGAAAGGAGGAATAATTCACTATACAAAAAGATTGAGAGAGCCGTATTATAGCCAACTAGGGGTGAAGTCGATTTTTGTTTTGTTTTTTGTTTTGTTTTTTTGGTCGGTGAAGGCAGCACATTTTATGAAAATAAAAAAATGAAAGCTAGTATTTGGCAATATGATTATAGAAGACAAAAAAAGACTGTAGCAATGAACAAAAAAACAAAACAATTCACAGGCAAAACAAATCCAACATGACCTTCATCTATCAATAATGATTACGATAAAAAACTTCGACGGAGAGGAAAAGATAGCAAAATATGACACACAAGGAAAAGAGAACAATATAATTACGTGTATTGAATGAACATCAAATCGACTATTCGATTGACTCAGATCAATCCATCTTCAACATGGCACTTCAATTAATGTTCCATCTACTGAACGTTTTAGACCCCAAAGTGTTGAAGGCATTGAACTAGGATTTGGTGATGTAGGGAGCTCTGTTAGCTCAGTTTGTTAAAGCTCTTGAGGGTGAGCAGGAGGTCCGTAGTTCAAATCTTAGGAAACCCAGCGGACGTAAAACGTATCAAATATTTCATTCTCTTGAGGGTTTTCTAGAGAAATCAGAGAATATTATGTAAGAGTTAGGCTAATATCAATTTACGGCCAAAAACAAAGAGAATGATGGAAAAAAACAAAAACAACCAACGACTGAGAACAATGAATAGAATAATCACAATATATTGTACACGTAATTCTTGAATGCTGTGGAGACCACAATATTTACCACCAAGCGCAGACACCAAAATAACTTTGTAAGTTTCATAAATTCGTTTTCCCTTTACGCCCGCCACTGTTTGGCAACTTCGAAATAATCTTTTAAAAAGTTAATTGGTTTATGGAAGGATAATAAATAAAAAGAAACTCCCCTCCGAAAAAAAAAGTTTGGCCAAAAGTTATTTTTACAGCCAGAATATTGTAAAATACCCAAGTGAGGGCAGAAAATCAATACCGAGTCATTTTTGCTACAGAATAACTGACCATTTCGGATACACCAACATCGCTTTTTGCGAAGACACCAGCACTATAGCCCCGGGTATAATTGTATGAAAACCATAAATCCTGAAAATCCCCAAACGTCTCCACCCATCATCTCTCAACATCGACAGTCTCTCGTTCTTCGTTCTTTCCTTCATGTCTAGCCTCTGACGCCTTCTTCTCTGTCTTTCTCTTTTTCTGTCCTCTCTGTCTTTGTCTGTCTGTCTGTCTGTATGTCTGTCTGTCTGTCTGTCTGTCTGTCTAAATGTCTGTCTAACTGTCTGTTTATCTGTTTGTCTGTCGGTCTCTCTCTTTCTCTCTCTCTCTCTCTCTCTCTCTCTCTCTCACTCTCTCTCTCCCTCTCTGTCTAACTGTCTATCTGTCTGTCTGTCTGCCTGTCTGTCTGTCTGTCTGTCTGTCTGTCTGTCTGTCTGTCTGCCTCTCTCTCTATCTCTCTTCCTTTTTAGTCTCATGTTACATCAGTTCAATAATAATGTTATTTAAAGTATTAAAGAACCACCCATTTTTCAACAAACCACAGATTTGTGTTATCGAAATGGTTGCTGAACACACTCTAAAAATGAATCTGACATAACTGTTAATTTTTTGCTCACTAATTTGGAAGACATTATGTTTCTGTTATTACAGTTTTAGATTAGCCAGCTTAAATAGCTATGCGCAAGGCAAATCTAATTTACTTCCTCGATTATTAAAAGGAATACAGGAATGGTTGGCATTTAAGTTTACCGTTAGTGGAGATTATTCGACGTTTTATTTTTAGAAAGATTCTTTCTCATTCTTTCAACTTATTGTTTTTCCCATTTAACTTTTACATTTTTAAAATGATGTTGAAAATTAAGCTCAGACTTTCACATAATAAATGTATCTGTATGAAAAAAAGTATGTCTGTTGCATTGAATTTAACAACAGCTGATTTCTATAAACTTAAAGCAAAACCCTTTAAGAAATACAACTTGTGATTTACATATTATCTTTTTTTAGTAGATAACTTCATTCCCACAAACCAAATCAATTTGATTTAAAAAGTTAAGAAAGATACTTGCCTATTAACCAATCCCTTATTCGTGTATAAAAAACGAGTAAACTTTATTTTGTATTTACTTTGTCATCCAATAATTTGTTTTTCTTCAAGATATGACGAGACGCTACTTGGTAAATGTACATGCATTTTAAAACGTATTAGTAAAATTGGCAAATCATTAACTCATGCTTTTATAAAAGATATCATTCGAAAAAGAATTATGGACATACTTTTATATATGGAAATTTTTGTTTTTCTTTTGCAGGTGATGGTGAGCTGTATGCCTGGGGGAACGGTACCTGTGGACAGTGAGTATTTTTTTTTTATCTTTTGTTATTACAAGAAAATACAAAAAATAAAGCTTTCATTATATTCATAAACAGTCATCATTGACTTTTGGTAAGCTATAGAGTAAAATACCGATCATTCTTTTTTTTTTTAAAGTAAACTTTATAACAACTACATCTGCATCACCAACGCTTCCATCATTGCAATGGAATGTCAAATCATGTTAGGGTTAGGTATTTCCTTTTTTTTTTAGAGTTCAAAGTTTTAATAAAATGACCAGCTGCCTATAGTTTCGTTATATTAGCGAGAATGCTCCATGACAAAAGAAGAGGAACCTGATATTCAGTATTGGATTTCAGACTGTTATCTCTACAAGAGTTCCCCACAGTCACATCTTTCTTAAGTAATTCTAACCAGTGAATCAGATAAACAGTACGTCACTGTACAGTGGTGTCTCTGGTACCGCAAATTAAAAACTAGTTTCTCTTATCGACGCCCAAGCGGGAAAGATAACAAATATCAATAATTCCATTATCCAGTAATATGAAATGATTCGCGATCGAAAAAAAATGTCTCGCACTTCTCTACAGGAGGTCAGATCTCTTTCTCTCGCTCTCCTTCTCTCTCTCTCTCTCTCTCTCTCTCTCTCTCTCTCTCTATCTATCTTTCTCTCGTTCTCTGGGTTTAACATGTTATAGGTTCCCCTGAGAGATCCTCAACAGGAATAAAATATTACGTTTCCATTTTGTCTTTTAATCATATTATAATACAGACAGGGTTACAATCCAGAAACGAGAGTGCGAAAGTCTCTACCCCCTCCCCTCTCTCTCTCTCTCTCTCTCTCTCTTTCTCTCTTTCTCTCCCCTCTCTCTTTTTCTCTCTTTCTCTCTCTCTCTCTCTCTCTCTCTCTCTCTCTCTCCTCTCTCTGCCTGTCTATGCCTCCTGCGGATGCGGCGGGCTGTGATGGAATATTTCAGCTAGTAATTACATGATTCGGGAGGTTAGGAAACCGTACAATTATCAATTTCCCTGTCGGAGCCGGGGGGCGAAAATCGAAGTCATAACCTCCGTTGTTTTGTATTAAAACAGGGGGCCCTCCAGTTGGCCCGACTTGGCCCGAGCTTGCCCGAGTTGGCCCGAGATGGCCCGGGTGTAACGTTTTCACGCTCCGAGCGACCCTGCTCACTCCGGCGATTACAAGCAGGGAAATTGTGTTGAGTGGTCTCCCTGTAAGGTTTACTGCCGGTTATGTTGCTTGGTTTTTACAAACTTTTTTTAAATTGAAGATTGAAAAAAAAAAAAGAAACTAAAAGATAGAATTGACTTTGCTATATGGTTTCATTTCTTAGAATGACTTTCTTCTGCGATACCAAATGCGCCTTAAAGAAAAAAAAGGGGGGGGGGGAAGGGCAAGGTGGCGCAAGTGGTAGAGCTTTGGTCTCGTAATGAGGAGGTCCCCGGTTCAAAACCCACAAAATATATTTGTCCGATTTCTTCCCCTACTGGTTGGGTCAGTGTCAATATAATGTGACTGACTGACACAGGAGTCATGGTATATCCGCACTATCTCTGTGTCGCATAACGTGAAATGTTAGACATTAGTCTTGGAATCCGTCCCCAATATAGCATAATATAGTGCTGACGTTGGAGGGTTTACAGAAAAGTTTAAAGAAAATGATTATGAAAATAGTTTGCATTTTTCTAAATCGTTATTATAAAAAAATCACCATTCTTACGAAGATATAACTAGTTTGAATAAATATATTTAATTCTAAAATTCCTTGTTAATATTTTTCTTCAGCCACTCTTTCCCTGCATTATAGTTTATTGTGATTATCAATACAGTTGTTAATCAATGTAACGGAAAAAATCTCGATGTTTGTGACTTATGCCAAGGCCACAATGGAAAGATTTTAAGATAAATGTATCTAATTTTCCGTAGACTGGAGCGATTTTTACCACTGATACATTTTCTGACTTCGTGCTTTCGTCTAAACATCGAGCACATTCTTGAATCTTCTTTGTACTATGCAACCAATACCATCGTCAGAATTTTTTTTATTTATTATTGTAACGTCCCAAGCTAACTGAAGTTTTCCCCAAGTGCTAATTCTCTTAAACGTTCCGAAATCAGAATGATTTTTATTACAGTAGAAATTGCCGGCGATAAATTTCGATCCAGTGAATACAGTGAAAGCGCGTTCTCAGAAATATCGAAAAGAATACGAACGGAGGGCGAATCTTCACGAAGAAAGGACGACTGTTGAACCGAACTGTCGTTCGATCTGGCGAAATGGTCGCCAAGAGAAACTTGAAGTGGCCATGAATCTGAAAGTATGCGCCCAGGGAGAATGTTTTATGGCGACACCCATCACAATCGTGGACCGAGAGAGAGAGAGAGAGAAAGGAAGAAAGAAAGAAAGTCCAAGTGATGGGAGTAGGGCCTAGCTCCGGCAAGCGAAATGATGATTCTTGAGAGCATTCCAGTGTTCTGGTGTCGTCAGTCTGCGCCGACTCGGGTGTTTCCGTGCCCACTCAGTGTCAACGAATAGGCCGCCATGTTTTATTGGCTCCGCGAAGATTAAACGCTGTTTGTTCTGGTGGTCAGAGCCCTCCTGACTCCTCGATTGGATCTTTTGAACCTGGGGCCGTGATGAGCCCGAGAGATATTGCGTTGGATATTGTAGCCCCAGGGACCTCCATATCCTGATCAATTTGTAGTTTGTCACCAAGGGCGTCGAGCATGAAACTTCTTCCTCCTGTTTGTCTAATCTCATGGCCCTCAAATCAATGTTCCTCCCACCCCCTACCTCCTTCTACCATTTTCCTTGCCTCTCCCCTGCCGTGTGCCTCGTCAGGACATCCTAGAAGATGCTCACTTGTTCAACCTTAATGTTGGAATGCCCTAAGTTTCCGCTTCGTGGGTTTTATTAACTCAGTCGTTAACCTTTGAAGTCGCATTCTGTTATAGCGCTGATATTAAGAATTATGACATTGTACAATGGAGCAGAAATTTAGCATGGAAACCTATATACACGTAAAATTATCATCTTAGGTATTTTGTCCGAAGATATGGTTCAACTCTATTTAATATATTCTAGAACTTTTTCAACTCTAAATTTAAACTGTCAAGAATAAAAAAAAAAGAATTAAATTTAAAAGAATACTGTTGGCGCGTAGATAAAATTAGGTTTTAGACTTTGGCGGGTACCAACAGCTAATTCTGAGTTTAAATAGATAGCGTATCTATGTATGCAACGAATTCATGTATTATTATTAATTTTACCGATTTAATCTTTATCTATTTGCTTTCAACAATCCAGATTGGCCTTTTTTGTCAGACTGATTTAAAATATGCTTTCAATTTGATGTTTTATCTTATGAAAATGAAACAAAAATTGTTTTCAAAAAGGGCCTCTGTACAAGATGGTTTATCCTGGGGATCAGTCACCAAAAGCAAAGGTTCTTCACAGCCCCTTAAGAGGCACTCTTTTGCCAACTTTGACATCTAACATTGCAAGCTCCTCTTCTCCTCGCGTCAGCAGTGGTCAGCTCGATCCGGATTGACCTGTCCATCCTTGTCTCTACAGGTCTAGCCGGCCGTATGTTCGATTAGGACCTTAGGGCACTTGGAGTGTGAGAAGCATCGTTGGCGGGATTAGGTGTTGAGAAGATTAGCACCGATATTAGGGACTCCCTGTCTTTCTCTGCCCCCGGGGCGTTGAGAGTCCAGGGTCCAGCGATCACTCTATGACTCTATGACTCTCATTGGCGGTCCTGGCGTTGGGCCACTCCTGGTCAATTTGTGGACAGCGGGCAGTCATCTGATCAGAATGGAGGATTCATTACTCGTATGTAAACAGGCATTAAGCTTGCCTGAATCCGGCAATCTCCTTTCTCTCGCCCCGCGAGTGCCAAACACAGATTTTGCGTCCACACGACGATAACAAGTGGCGTTATTGTGTCCTTTAGGCATGTCTTTTTCTGATCGCTGATTGGCTCCGTGAGTCTATGATAGAGCTATGATTATACGTAGGGACAGATTTCCTTTTATGTGGGGGGCGCGGTGGTTCTGGGGTAGAACATTGACGCAAAAGGTCCGGGTTCGAGTCCTGGCGATTGCGCTCCCTACTGGTTGGGTCGGTGTCAGTATAATGTGACTGGCTGAGACAGGAGTCATGGCATCCCTGCCCTGTCTCGTGTGTGGCAGCACATAAAATTGTCAGTTGGTCTACAATATAGCATAATTATATAGTGCTGATAATGTACGTTAAACCAACTCAACAACAACAACCCTTTCATGACGTTCTCGTTTTCTCGACGGAACCCGCGAGCGCAAGGCTTCTATTATATCTTGTGCCTTAGCTTTCACGCCAAGCCAAGTCCCATCCATTTCCCGGACCCCAACCTTACTCACCCCGTTCCTTACAAGTCCGAGTGGCCAAAAAGTCGATCTAGATCTAATAGTGTGGAAGGACACAGCGCTAGTGGATCGATGGCCCCCCGAGTGGAAATATTCATCCGCCTCTCTATTACTCTTCCCAGTCATACTCATACAGAGCTGAATTCGTTACGGCCGCCCAACACGATAAAAATGAGACGGGAAGACACATCGACTGCAGGAGCGGAAAGAAAGGCTATGAAAAATATGATCGTATTACTGCGTGTATGGCTATTCTGTCTGTCTCTCTGTCCCTTTGTCGGTTTGTCTTTATCTTTGTCTGTGTCTCTCTCCCTATCTCGTCGCTACATACCCCCTTATTTTGTCGAATAAATAGACACACACACACACGCACAATGACAACATATTTCCATGTTCTTCTGTACGCGCCATTTTTGTATAAAAACGGCATTATCCATTTTTGGCGCAAATTGTCTTGTCTATGAAGCGAGAGAAAGGGAAGGGTGGTTGAAAGATACAAAGAGAACAGTAGAGACAGAGAAAGAGAGAAAAATAAAGAATGAGAGGAGAGAGAGGTAGAGAGAGAGAGAGAGAGAGAGAGAGAGAGAGAGAGAGAGAGAGAGAGAGAGAGAGAGAGAGAGAGAGAGAGA
>RQTK01000407.1:168912-183844 GCA_003991915.1 Elysia chlorotica
AAAAGAGTCTATACTTCTGTTTATTTTGCGTGTAACTAACTCAGTACATCATTGGTCTATGATCCAAACATTTTCCAATTTTATTATAAGGTAACAGCCTTTTTAACCCCTATCAACATCCGGTTAATGTTTTAATCATATTAATCCGTTCTTCACACGAGCAAGAACAGTCCAGGCGTAATAAAAATACAATTTATTTTCCTCCGAACATTGAGTCAAAATTGTGCGGTGAAAACAATATTACTAGAGTGGTGGAAGGATGAAGCAGATGTAATTCCATCATGCTTAAAATGAAGGACAATTGAATATTTTTTTTCTTAATGTTTACCTGCGGGTCAGGAGCCAAAGGAAGATGTAAAAAGAAATAATAATAACCTGAATCGCTGCTGTTCTGCCTCAATACAGGCCTTAAGATCCATACGATGATAACAGATAATCTCTAAAGAGGAATGGAGAGAATTCTCTCCCTCACTCCGAGTTTAACGTCTCCTAGGTTCGCCTGAAGGATCGATCCTATACGAAAACGGATATTGAAATCAAGCTCTTTATGTATGTTTTTCCATAGTTAATTGGCTCCCTGGGTCCAGAACAGCGCTATGCTTTGACGCCAGTGCACTCTCTTACCTATCGTCTTCGATTTATCACAAAATCCGTTATCACAAAGCATCTAAGGCCACATTGCAGCTCTTCTAATTCCCCGCCCAAATCTCGCAGACTTCCTTGTTGATCTGACACGCCCCAGGCATATAGAATTAATCTTTTGCACGGCGCTTGCGCTTTATCTAGATTGTGTTGATATAATTGTATAGCCTTTTCTTTACCTGGTGTCAAAACAAGAGCTTCACTTTACGACATGGAGAGCTCTCTTAACCTCTCAACAATAGGCGTGAGCACACGATTCAAAACTAACCTTATGGCTTTCAAAGAGAAGAAGAAAAAACTGTTTAAGAATGAAGTATTTGTGGAAGGTATTAAACAAAGCCTAATCTCAGTAATCGAAACCACAATGAGACATGGACAGGCGAGTGCCAGACATGCAGGTGGGTATACTCAGAGTCAGACGCACCGGTGCGTCCGATTGTACAATCTCGCGATCTTGTTACGCAAGACTGATGCCCCCATGTCTTTCAGGTTTCCCAAGGGCCTGTCGCCATAAGTTCCCAGAGTATCATTATCCTCCATCTAAATGTATCCCCTTAAAACCCGGTCGGTTGATATTAAAATGAATATGCTGGTTGCACGACGCAAGGCAAAAGGCTGCGCACACAATGAGCAAAAACCATTGTTTTAATCTCGCCAACGCTGCGAAAGGCGGGGCGTAAAAAAATTCAACATCATGAACGGAATAAATAAAATTTTAATTTTTTTCGGTGCATATAACTATTGCTGTGGTCATAATGTTATAAAAGTGGGGTATCGGGTTGAAAGGCTTAATTTTTTTTTATTTGTATAGCCATTCAAATTGTCACAAGTCATATTCAGGTTTTGACATCCCAGACGAGTGCTGTGTGATATCAATGTTCTTCGGATGCGAATATTAGGTTACATGTATAATTATTATACATGAAATATTCCGTTACAACGGCATGTTTAGTAATAACATCAACATCAAACATGTAATGAAGAAAAACCAATGCTGTTATTCTTCCTCATTTTCTAACTTACACACTACGTGCTTTAGGTTTAACATTAAATTCGATTTTTTTGTGAGCTTCTAAATATAGAAGGCTACAGAGGGTGACAGAATAGTTGCTCGTTTTAATCTCTTCTCATTAATATTTGTGTTGATTACTGGTACAGTATCAGTCATTAACAAAAAGTCTTTAAATAGAGAATGAGAAACCACGAATTGAAACGTTTTGTAGTACTATAGTTGCTTACGCAGGCAATTCCTTTGTTAATTCCTTGAGATAAAATAATAAATTCCCAGACACATACACATAGATACGCGTGGGCACACACACACACACACACACACACACAAACCCGTTTGAGGAAAACCCAGCTTACTTAACATAATACTCTATTAATACTTATATCATGAGGAAGGGGCAGGGAGAGTGTGTGTGCGTGTGTGTGTGTGTGAGAGAGAGAGAGAGAGAGAGAGAGAGTGTGCGTGCGCGCGTGTGTGTGTGTGTGTGTGTGAGAGAGAGAGAGAGAGAGAGAGAGAGAGAGAGAGAGAGAGAGAGAGAGAATGGTTGGGGAAGGGGAGGGGGTAAAGAAGTTTCTACCGAGAGAGTCATTCTTTTGTCCTCCCGTCAGTCCTGAGTCCATGAGGTAGATGGACAGTGTGTGTATGTGCGTGAGTATGTATGTGTGTGTGTGTGTGTGTCTATTCTGTGCGGCGTATACGACACAGAGCATGTCCCTCTAGAAGACTAGTACTAGGCTCGTAAGTACAATGTTGCCGTAGTTTACGACGCGTCGTAAAGCTTCTTATTCGCCTCTGTAAAGACAAGTCGCTAGCTATTGTACTTACGCCCCTAGCTGTTCCAGCGGATCATGCGCAGACCCACACGGATCCAGTGTCGGATCTATCTCGCACGTTTACGACGCGTCGTAAGCCTTCTTATTCACATCTCTTAAGACTAGATCTAGTCGCTAGCTTACCACAACGTTGTACTTGTACTTACGCCCCTAGCTGTTCTAGTGGGTCATGCGCAGACGCACACGGATCCAGTGTCGGGTCTATCTCGCATGTTTATGCGTCTGGGGGTTCACCCACAGCCCGATACTTGTTGCCCTTTGACCTTCTCACGGTGATAAGGTCGACTAGGTCGTAGCCTCTCCTTCAATACTTCACGGTCTTGTTTCCATTTTTTGGGTTTTTTTATACCCCCCCCCTCTCTCTCTCTCTCTCTCTCTCTCTCTCTCTCTCTCTCTCTCTCTCTCTCTTAATGATCTTCTCTAAATCTTCTGCGCCTCTAGCTCCGCAGCTAGCTCCACCAATCCCCCACCCCTTCTCACGCCTTTCATTTTGTCACATAAATCTTGTTCCTTCCTACGGCCGGAGAACCAAGAACTTCATCCCCCCTCCCCAGGACCCGCTGTGAATTAAATGGAATAATAGTGAGGGGAAAACACAGTCTTGGCGCGAGGAGGTATGGATAGGAGTTTAGAATAGAAGGTGAAGGAGATACTAAAAGTCTAACACTAATAGGCGAACAGGCGTACGGTACGGAATCCCATCAGCGTCCAACGTTATCAGGACACAATTACAGGCCCTTTCTAGTTCTACTGACTCTGATTGGGCCTTATCTACCTGGGAACTTCTTACTTTGTTGTTCCAGGGCTGGTGTTATCAGAACTTGGAATTTCCCTCCCATCCATCGTAGTTCTTCTTATGCTACGCCTCCCTCCCACATTTCATGCCCCCCCCCCCCCCCACACACACACACACAGCTCCCATTTCCTTTCCCTACTCACCATACTATTTTTCTATTTTTTCCAATTATTATCTCCATCCTTTCCCTTGTTTGTTTTGCTCCTTCTCAGTTCTCACTTCAATCCGTTTGCTAAGCACGCCCAGGACATAAACTTGTACCAGAATAATGAGGAACTGTGCATGCATACAGGCACACGAAAGCAGTATAGTAACGCCTACAGAGAAACGTAGGATGGGATGGGTTTTTAGCCTTTTGGCCATGTCGACTCTAAGGGTAGTATGCACAAACAATACGTAGCTTACGTCTCGTCGTAGCAATATAAGAATAAAAATGCTTATGAATAGGCGTAAGCTACGTCATGTTTGTGCATTATGCCCCAATATTATCTACTCTTACTTTTATCTAATAATTATTGTCGTATTTCAAAACTATTCAATAAAATCACGTCTGTGGTTGAACTTAAATAGGTCTCTTTGTCAAGATATTTTCAACGGCGAAGAATGAAAAATCTTAGCTTTTACTAATATCTGTAGTTCTACTTCAAAGAAAAACAAAGAGAAAGGAAAAGCTAGCTCCGTGTTATGTATGTATATTTTACATGGGCGTAAAATATAACATTTTTATATTGAATGACTACTCAAGATGATCACCAAGGGATTAAGATTCAACAAAAACAAAATCATACCCCATTTAATCAAAGAGAGAGAGAGAGAGAGAGAGAGAGAGAGAGAGAGAGAGAGAGAGAGAGAGAGACTCACACATCCCGATCTACATATGGACAGATGGGTAGAGAGAGACAGAGAGAGAGACAGAGAGAAAGTGAGAGAGAGAGAGAGAGAAAGAAAAGTAGAGATAAAGAGAGAAAGAGAGATAGAGAGACAAAGAAAGAGCGAGAAAGACAGAGAGAGAGAAAGAGAGAGAGTCAAGAAGTCAAGAATAAAGAGGCAGACAGAAAGATGGACAACCACAGAAGAGCTAAACAAACGAACCGAAGTACACCGTTCAAAGAATGAAGTTTTAAGAGACGGACAAGGTTGGAAAAAAATTGAATAATTATGTCCGACCTGCTTCTCTATTTTAATTCGCCGTGTCTGTTACGTTCACGTCGTGCAAGTTAAATACGATCTATGTGGGTGAGTGCACGGATCAGTCAAAGACCGCCGCTAGTAAATATCACGCAGGTAAACAAAACACAAAGTTCCCCGGATGGCGGCGGCCCTGGGCGCTAATTAGACAGAATCTACTCTTTCATCTTGTCCTGTAATTAGCCAAATGATGCCGGTTAAGAGAGCGAAGGGATTTTAATCACATCGCGAAGAGCTGCTGTGTATTATTGATTAAAAAGAGATAGATAGATAGGAAGAGAGAGAGAGAGAGAGAGGGAGAGAGAGAGAGAGAGAGAGAGAGAGAGAGAGAGAGAGAGAGAGAGAGAGAGAGAGAGAGAGATAGGCTGTGCACAACAAGAAGCCAATTTAAAAGAGAAATTGAGTAATTGATGGAGAATTGGTAAAGAGATCCGTGGTATAAAAAGCCATAACCTTTGATTGGCTAGTGCAGCAGTTTTATGTGTTCCTAGAGAACCTGGTATGTCATGCTCGTTATTTCTGTCAATGAAACTTTGCTCTTTGAAACAGTTCAATAGATAAGCACGATGCACAATGCTAGCAGGTTGAATTCCGTCTGTTTAGATGGATTGAAAGGTTACAAACGAGCTAAATGAGCAACATGATAACTAAGCCCTCCGAGTTTATACAGCAATGTGCATTTTTTGTCCTCAGTAATAAATAGGTTAACTAGTTCGCATCAAAGCGCAAAGCCTATCAAATTTCTAATTTGGCATGCTTTTGTATCGACCAATCAAAGCGGAAAGTTTGGAAATTTGTAGCAGTTTCTTCTGAGGGGCGGAATGGGTCTCTAACGCTCGTGCTGTTTCTCACTGGATTGATTTGTCTGGGGCTCGCACCATCACTCATCGAGTCATCTCCGCTACTGGACAGCCCATGCTTCATTAAGCGATGACCATTCATTTCTTGGACACCGAGTGGGCTAGTGGACCTAACAAATCCGCTGGTTCTGAAAGTCTGCGAGTACTGGACCCTGGTCATCTCCGTGCCTTATTGTCCGTGGCTAACTGCTCGGCTCAGATTACCAATCATGATGTGGCGTCAAGCTATCGGTCAGTGTGTCCACTTGGCCAGACCCGCTGTCCGAAACCGTTGTCCGGCTAGCCAGAGGTGGCCTGAGAACGCGTTGCCGCTCTAGTGGACAGCGTAATGGACCGGCAGAAGTCGGACGCGGGAGACCGGCGGAGCGCTACAGTGTCATCTGGTTAGCTGGGAGAATACTCAAAACAGGATGGACATTGGACAAGATAGGGGGCGGGATGCGCTGATGTCCGTTCTGTTTGAAGCGCTGTTTCCACTAGCAAACTGACACTCCACTCTATTAGCATCGAAAAATCTTTTTCATCTAGTGGTCACAACTTCGGCTCCAAAGATGGACAGTTTTTTGTGAGGGCTTAGTCAACGGGAAATGCATTCATTGTTAGTAGGAGCATCAGTGTCGCCCTGCTATTGTGAAGCAGCTCTTACAATAACAAGATCAGAAAGAATAATAAACATGCTCGATACAAGAAGAGGAGGAGAATACAAGCTACGGTCGTATTGGAGGTTGGGGTTCATAAAGGTTTAGCAAGACTCAAGGGTGTGGCGAGGGAACTAATATTTTTTTTAATGACTAAGTGGTGATATACTTACCTTAAATTAAGCTGATATTTCTTGAACATTGGAAAAATAAAAGATTATATCGCAAAATTGTGTGTCATGGGACAGACAATTAAAAAAAGTTTGTCTTCTAAATTCTTGAATATTCAGGTAAAATACCAATATTGTGTGCTCAACCCATGCGACTCTTAGCCTTCTAACGATGTTTATGAAGTTTCGTTGACAAAGGATATGGCACCAAAATCTGGAAGCCTATAGTAATGATTGTTAATGAAACTATACTGTCTGATTTTGATCTCTTATGATTTAAACACATTCGCAATGCTTGTTAATATTCTTCAATCTAGAATGGTCATTAATTTCTTAAAATGTGTCATTTGACACCTTATTCTCTTTGGATTTCAATTAAATGTTACGCTAGGCATTTAGAAAACTTAAATCGCCCCTAATTCTTTTAAGTTAAAAAATTTGCATGTTTTCAAAATTCAGATTCAGGACTACTTAAAAACTCGGAAATATAATCCTCGGATACAAAAAGATAAAAAAAAAATCCAACTCTATTCTCTGTTATTACACTCCCTAAATAGTTCTCAGACAATCCACAACCGTTAATGTTACCAGACAAAACCTGACTTAAACATCCAAAATAAAAAAAAACTACCCCAGGTGTGCCCTATAACTTAGCAAGCATGCACATACACGATCCCACCCAGCGCTGAGAGTACACATTTATGTTGATGTTGTCGGAGATAATTTTACTACACAAAACCTGACCTAAGCATCCACAATAAAAAAAATACCCCAGGTGTGCCCTATATATAATACAACAGGTCTGCACATAAACGATCCCACCATCCGCGGAGAGTACAATTTTATGTTGATGTTCTCGGTGTCGGTCTGCATCTCTATCCAGTATCTCTAGCCATCAATAATCCCTTAGAGCTGGAACAAGTGGGATGCCAATTTTTCCTGATTACGATATCACTGAAGATACCCCATCGGTCTGGGCTTTTAATGGAGATTTTGCGATGCACACGACGATATCATATGGCATAATCACGCCCCTTAGGCATTAGTTTTTTCTGAACCCTCATTGGCTCCGTTAGTCTAGAATAGCATTATGATTGTACGCCAATGTATATTCCCTTAACTGCCGTCTTCGTTTTGATATGTGCCCGGTTAACGCAATGCCTCTAATGGAGCAGCGAGGCAGCGGAAAGCGGGTGCATGGATGGAGACTTCAGACTG
This sequence comes from Elysia chlorotica, assembly GCA_003991915.1. Lineage (NCBI taxonomy): Eukaryota > Metazoa > Mollusca > Gastropoda > Plakobranchidae > Elysia > Elysia chlorotica. The sequence goes on from RQTK01000407.1 coordinate 176,270, forward strand.
TGCACAATACCCAGGCACAGGGTGTGGATGTCTCTATGGAAAGGTCTGAGCCGGACAGCGCAGGGCAGGGCAGGGTCTGTCTATGCTCAAACCCAATCTGGTCCGGCCACAGACACCGCCCGCTAATTGCACTGTCACCGGAAACTGGACATCTCCGCGGCGGCAATGGTTTATGGGATCGGGGCCGGCTACGATATCCGGCATATCCCAGGTCTGGTATTCTGGACCTAACCGTGCCATCTCCGCATGGCTCTCAAACCAATAGTTAGTCTGTGGATAAAGATACACATTTTTAATGTGTAAATACAAAGGATAGTACACGTATTAGTAAAAAAAAAAAATATCCCGAAAGCAACACGTTTAACACAAAGACTTATTTTTCCTATGGTATTAGTATTATATTAATGCACTAATGTTTTTTAAAACATCGTTTGAATTTTGATCAAATAACAAAAAAGAAGAAAGTTTTAAATGCTGATGGAAGTTGAAGAATCGTGTACAGGTATCTAATAACAGTTTGTTCATTTACTTTTTACTCCACATAGTACAATGTACGAATACTGAACTCACAAAAAACATATCCGCCGAAAAACAACAATAAACAAATAAAAAACAACACAAAAATACAAACAATTTACAAAAAAAAGAGCACAACAAAGACATATCAAATGCAACCTCACTTTGGACGAATACTGAACACGCAAAAAACATGCCCGCCAAAAAACACCAAAAATAAACAAAGATAAACAATTTACAAGAAAAAGATCACAACAAAGACATATAAAATACAACAAAAACAACAGATAACCAGACAGACATAAACATGAGAAAAGCTTAATTTCTTTTGGGCGCAGTGAATCCCTCATCATTGAGTATTTTCGAAAAATATTTCCTTTCTAACACACGTATCCCTAACCCACCCACTTCCGACCTTAACCAATCTGAAAACATACGTTTCCTAAGCCTTTCCCGTTGGTTTCAGTGACCCACCTGCACCCGTGACCTGACTCTACTTTTACTTTTACTTTTACTTTTCCTTTCTTCTTGGACATGTTTTCTACCACTCCCATCTTGATCTTTTTATCGTTTTTTCCTCACTTAGATCTAGTGCATAGTGCATAGTGCATACTGCACGGGGCGTTAAGAGAGCATGCGGTCTATGCAGGTTAAAAAAAAAAGACCCTCAAAACAATGGTGAACGGCGAGAAGGCAACGGAGAGAGGAACAGTTTTTTTAGTACCTTGGTTGACCCTCGGGCAAAGTTCAGCGCATGTCGCGATAGGGCCCAGCGCTTCACACTATAGACCTTGCGGTCTATACAATGAAAACGAATTACGTAATTACACCGTTTTCGATCTAATGTTTTGTGGTTACTTATTGGTCCTGTGACTGTAAGATAGGTTTCTCGCTGGACGTCGGCGTGGATGATCGTCTGTCGTTTTCGTTTTTTTCTATGGTATTATCGCAAGATATCTAGTGTCGGTACGCGGTGCCTGCCCGGACTGCCATGCCTGACGATATCCGGCATATCCCAGGTCGTGTATTCTGGACCTAACCGTGCCATCTCCACTTGGCTCTCAAACCAATAGTTTGTCTGTGGAGAAAGATACAGATTTTTAATGTGTAAATACAAAGGATAGTACACGTATTAGTAAAATAAAAATATCCCGAAAGCAACACGTTTAACACAAAGACTTATTTTTCCTATGGTATTAGTATTATATTGATGCACCAATGTCTTTTAAAATATCGTTTAAAGCATGACCAAAGAACAAAGAAGAAGAAAGATTAAAATGCTGGTAGCCGTAGTAGAATCGTGTACCGGTATCTAATAACAGTTTGCTCATAAGTAATATATTTACTTTTTACTCAACATAGGACGAATACTGAACCCACAAAAAACATCTCCGCAGAAAAACAACAATAAACAAATTTAAAAAACACAAAAAAGACAAACAATTTACAAAAAAAGAGCACAACAAAGACATATAAAATGCAACCTCACTTTGGACGAATACTGAACCCGCAAAAAACATGCCCGCCAAAAAACACCAAAAATAAACAAAGACAAACAATTTACAAGAAAAAGAGCTCAACAAAGACATATAAAATACAACAAAAACAACAGATAACCAGACAGACTAAAACATAAGATAAGCTTAATTTCTTTTGGGCGCAGTGAATCCCTCATTATTGAGTATTTTCGAAAGATAATTATTTGCTTTCTAACACACGTACCCCTTACCCACCCCCTTCCTACCCCAACCAACATGAAAACATACGTTTCCTAAGCCTTTCCCGTTGGTTTCAGTGACCCACCTGCACCCGTGACCTGACTCTACTTTTACTTTTACTTTTACTTTTCCTTTCTTCTTGGACATGTTTTCTACCACTCCCATGTTGATCTTTTTATCGTTTTTTCCTCACTTAGAATTAGACCTAGTGCATAGTGCATAGTGCATAGTGCATACTGCACGGGGCGTTAAGAGAGCATGCGGTCTATTCACGTAAAAAAAAGACCCTCAAAACAATGGTGAACGGCGAGAAGGCAACGGAGAGAGGAACATTTTTTTTAGTACCTTGGTTGACCCTCGGGCAAAGTTCAGCGCATGTCGCGATAGGGCCCAGCGCTTCACACTATAGGACTTGCGGTCCACAGGACGAAAATGGATAACGTAATTACGCCCTTCTTTGCCTATGTATTGTGGTTGCTTATTGGTCCTGTGACACTGTTTTTGGTCTAATGTCTTGTGGTTTGCGTATTGGCACGGTGACTGTAAGACAAATCTCTGGCTGGACGTTGGATGATCGTATGGTATTATCGCAAGATATCTAGTGCCGGTACGCGGTGCCTGCCCCGACTGCCATGCCTGAAGCCGTGGTGACCTATGGTTGATGAAGAGCTCGCCTGATCCATGATCCCCCCATCGGTCTGACAGTCCCCCTGTTGATGCATGGTCTAGTTACCATGTACATTGTACATGTATCATAGTTGTGTGCCTGCTGAATGATGTTGTTTTTCATGTCCATTGTTAGCATAAAATGGGAGGAAAAGGATTTTTCACTAGATAGACAATAGGTCAAAAAGAAGGAGGGGGAAGGAGGGTAAAGGAGGTGTGGGAAGAGGAGGAGAAGATAAGAAGAAGAAGAAGAAGAAGAAGAAGAAGAAGAAGAAGAAGAAGGAGGATGAGGAGGAGGAGGAGGAGGAGGAGGAGGAGGAGGAGGAGAAGAAGAAGAAGAATTCGTCGACTACATCTTATCTGAAATTAATAATAATGTATATCCTTGTTCGGACAACTTCATATTCTTTATATTGTAGTCATATTTCAGCTAAGAGTGGCAATCGACTAGATCCCCCTGTAATTGTAAACTAATGGGAGAGCACAAAAAGAAACATCCTTTTTTTCAAAGGCGCAAGCCATTCCCTAAAAAAAAGTATAGTTGGAAGGTCGTGCACTTTCTAACAATAGAACAATTCACGAAAAAAAGTGAGAAAGGACCAAAGGTTGGCGCACTCTGGAGCAGGTTTTTTTTCTACTATCTTTGGTCTTTTTATTTTCTACATGCACTGTCTTTGGATTAGGCCCGCGACTAGCTTAGAATCCTCGCGGTGACAGGACATGCTCTCGAGGATCACACCGATGGGGCGATGTGCCTGATGAACTGATTTACTCACTTGTCAGTTGTCACACACAGACGACACAGGACCACAAATCCCTAACCAGAGCCGCGGTAAAACTTCTTGGAAAGGGCTGGATCCTCGGACATGGCTGGGCTAAGTGATTTAAGACTCAACCTCACTAATGTGATTTCGTGACCTCAGTTGGATAGAGTTATATCTCATTTCTAAAATACCCAAGGTTTAGACAGTTTTAGTTCTAGAAATGGGGGCTGCGGTGGCCCTGGGGTAGAACATCGAATTTCGACACAAAAGGTCCGGGTTCGAGCCCTGGCGATTGCACTCCCTACTGGTTGGGTTGGTGTCAGTTTAATGTGATGGTATCCCCACCCTTTCTTGTGTGTGGCTGCACATAAAATTGTTAGACGTCAGTCTTGGGATCCGTCCACAATATAGCCTATATAGTGCTGATGTTGGAAGTTGATTCAACTCAACTGCAACATCAACACGTTCTAGAAATGAGATAGGATGTTACACAACTGAGTTGATGAGTATCGTTATCTTTGAATGACGCGAACTCATAAGATTGGGGAATTGTCTACCGGTACATATTTTTCGTTTATTAGGATTTCGGCTCTTTACTATTTACTATTTTCAATTCAATTTGTCGATCTGTTGGCTTCCACCTTTTGAAACATGTAACATTTAAAGAATGCTGAAATACCTCGATTTGGAACAAACACCCCACTCGAAGATCTGATAGTGAATCGTAATATTTTGCTCCTCGCAATATTCACAAAGTCGGTTAGTATTGAAAGAGAGAAAATATTAATACATCTATCGAGATCCATTCTAGGTCCAGATCTTGAATTTGAAAAGCGTCAACGTTGGGCCCAGTCCTCTCCTATGACTCTATTGCGCACAGTTTAAACGTCTTAACCATTGCAATGCCTCTTTGAACATGCAGTTAAGGGGATTCGTTATTCAGATACATTTACGCATTCAAGCGGAATTCTATGCTTATAAAGTTTTGTTGCCAACTTTTTGCTCTAGACCTCGGCAGTTGGGCGCCAAGTTTTTGGACTACTATGCATCCACTTCTACCAATAAATTCCTTTTTTCCCCCTTCATTCCGCGCATGTGTCTGTTATCTTTGAATCAAATCGGGGATAATGTATGCATTAAAGATGTGGTTTAATACAGTCTTTTATGCAGTGTCAACTTAAGTTGAAAATCATGACTACATTACAGGGCTTTTTATAATAGCCGAGGAATTAGATAGGTAAGTCCCGCGGCTTCAGCCCCTTTAGGAATTAAACAGATCTGGTTAGGTTGATGTCAGGACAGCATAATATGACCAGCTAAGTCGGAAGTCATGGTAGCCCCATTCTGTCTTTTTGCGGTGGAACGTGAAATAAAACTATTGACATATATTAGTGTAAGAGCCTATCTGCAGTACAATATTGTAGGTGATATCGGGTTTTGAGAAACCAATCAATCAAAAATCGATTGAACAGGATAAAGGGTTCCATACGGCTTTAAGAAATCGCTCTAAACTCAAATCCTCAAAGTACACTGTACTTAGATTTAAATGTACAACATGTATGGCCTAACCAAAGAGGGGGCGGGGCGAAGACGCCAAACTGGCGCAATATGTAGAGCATTAGTTCCCCAAACGTTAGGTCTCGATTCGGAGCCTACAATCGAACACAGATAAATCTTTTATTTGTCAGATTTCGTCCCCAAATGGTTGTTCTGTATAGAGAAAGAGAGAGGGAGAGCTCTCTGTTTCTCTCTCCCTCTATTCAGATTTTAACGTCTCCTAGGTTTCCATGAGGAATCCTTTACGGCGTCATCAAATGGTTGGATGGCTGTCAGTATAGAGAATCTTGGCACATGTAATCCCCCGCTGTGTGGCAGCATCTGAAAGTGTCAAGCGACTTTGGTCTTGCTGCTCACGCTGGACTTGAAAAATAAACCAACCAACACACTCACTCACTCACCTTATCAAGGCGAGCCCTCTATCTAAAAAAGAGATACATGTACATGTATATAACATGCTTCCCAATGTCCAGACCACCTGTGTAGTGTAGACAGCACCACCTGTAGGTTAAAGCCCAGGACCGCTCGTGGCAACCTGACCTGAGCCAGGCCAAGACCACGGCAGTACATCATAATCTAGGTTAAACTCGTCCACGGTTCAGCGGATAAGAGCGGTAGCGGATGCATGATAAAAAAAATAACAAAATAACAAAAAAGTAATAATAATGAGACAGAATAAAAAGAAGGAACTTGTCAAGTAGAAAAGCCGGTGAAGTGGGGGAGGAGCGGTTTTGTTTTTGTCTTTTCGTGGTTTTTTGTTGGGGAGTGGGGGCAGTGAAGGGTGCGACGCCAGTTATTATAGTGGTCTCTGCATTCCGACCCTAATGGACACGTACGTTATACTATAGAAGAAAAGAAAAAGAAAAAAGAGTGGTGCTCTTTTATCTTGTATCTGCGCCGCAGGTGGGCCGCATAAAAAAACCAATTCATTGTTCGATGCATGTGGGCTGGAGGCCAGCAGAGAAAGGGACCTCGCCTCTTGACCATCTTGAACTCTTCGCTATGGCCATAGGATCGGACACTGTCTTGTGTATGTGTGTGTATGTGTGTATGTGTGAGTGTGCGTGCATATTGTATTCGTTTGGGACTGTTTTCTGAGATGGTGTTGTTTTAATGATTCGCGGAGAAAATTGTGGTAGGGAGATTATTGCAATGAAGTCGATGATGGGATGGAGACATCTTTTGATTAAAAAAATCATGACGCGCTTGAATTAATGGCAATCAAAGAGATCAAAAGAAAGAGGGACAGAAAGAAAGGTTGAGACAGGAGAGAGAGAGAATGGGAGGAAAAACATGACCGTCAGAGAAGGAGACAAAATTAGAGGGTGACAGAGTAAGGGAGGAGAAAAAAAAAGACCTCAAAAGAGAGTGATAGAGCTGAGAGAGAGAGAGAGAGAGAGAGAGAGAGAGAGAGAGAGAGAGAGAGAGAGAGAGAGAGAGAGAGAGAGAGAGAGAGAGAGAGAGAGAGAGAGAGAGAGAGAGAGAGAGAGACAGACAGACAGACAGACAGACAGACAGACAGACAGACAGACAGAGAGAGAGAAAGACAGACAGACAGAAAGATAGAGAGTCAGAGAGATACAGAGACAGAGACAAAGACAGAGAGACAGAGAGAGAGAAGGAGATAGTGAAGCAGAAAGACAGACATAAAGAGAAAGAGGGAGCCAGAGAAAGACACACAGACAGAAACAGAGACAGACAGAAGACAGAGAGAGAGGGAGGGAGAGAGGGCGACAGGCAAGCAGACAGACAGACAGATAGAAGACAGAGAGAGGAGAGTAGATTAAGAAAGAGCAAAAGGTCCAGGCATGAGGCGTGACGAAGAACTTTGATGATGTTCGGTGTCCGACTGTCGAGCCTCGGTCAGCCAGCCCGCCGTGATTTAAGATGAAAGGTGCATGTATGTTGTTTATGAACAGCGCAAAAAGCTCAGGCTAGTGGCAAGTAGGTAATGTACGCCTTGCGATTCCACATCGTTAACGGATAACATAATCATGCCCCTTTGGTATGTGGTTTTCTGACTGGTCATTGGTTCCGTAAGTCATGGATGGAGCAACTCACAGAAACACCCGTGTGTACTCCATGTAATGTAAGTCATGAGATGATCGATTATAGTTTAATAATCCTTCACTGTCCTTTTACAAATCTTGATGGAGGATATAATAATACTACTAGTACCAGTGCTGCTGCTACCACCACCACTACTACTGCTACTGCTGCTGCTACCACCATTACTACTGCTGCCACTACACTACTACTCTCCTCCTCCTCCTCCTCCTCGTCCTCCTCCTCCTCCTCCTCGTCCTCGTCCTCCTCCTCGTCCTCCTCGTCCTCCTCCTTCTCCTCCTCCTCCT
>RQTK01000407.1:183894-214888 GCA_003991915.1 Elysia chlorotica
TACTACTACTACTACTACTACTACTACTACTACTACTACTACTACTACTACTACTACTACTACTACTACTACTACTACTACTACTACTACTACTACTACTACTAGGACACAGCTTAATTTTGACGTCGGTGTAGTTTCCCTAACCTATCGTCTTCGCTTTCGCCTAGGGCCCCCATCATCGCAAAACCTCCAGTGCCTTGTGGCTTGACCATGCCAGGCCAGGTCGCGCAGTGTCCTGGACCTGGTGCTGCACACCGACATGGAGGGAATGGCGCCCGGACCTCTGCCTGACCTAAAGGGGTCACAGCAAGGGTCGTGGCAGGTCACAAAATACAAGACATAGTGGGCGTGGCAGGGGGAGGGCCAGTGAGTCCGAGAGAGAGAGAGAGAGGAGAGAGAGGAAGAGAGAGAAGAGAGAGAGAAAGGAAGAGAGAGAGAGAGAGAGAGAAAGAGAGAGAGAGAGAGAGAGAGAGAGAGAGAGAGAGAGAGAGAGAGAGAGAGAGAGAGAGATATCAGACCATGGGCTGACTTACTGTGGGTAGGAAGGGCTACATTGTATTGTTTTTTTGTTTTGTTGTTTGTTGTGCTTTTTATCTTGTGTGTATGTTGGTGTGTGTTAAAGGAAGCTGCCTATCTCTCTTAAGGTCACTTTGACCACTTTGAAAATAAAGCTGTTAAAACTACTAGGCGAATATGCGTAATGTTTTAATTTTCGTTACTAAAACCTTTATAATTTCATATCACATGTATACTACGACTATTTCTATTACATTCGAAATAGGAAGTTTAAGTGTGAGGGAGGATCATTATTTTATATTACACCCATGTTAAAGATGTACGTAACGTATTTTCCACAGGTTCTTGGAAAAAAGACAACTGAAGGGGAAGCATTACTTCAGCTTTCATCTGTTTTTCATGCGTATAAAACTGTTTAGATAACTTCATGGTCATAAACTATTATGGCCAATACTCAGGCTCTATTGACTCCGAAACGAAATTAAACTTTAGAATCTATCAATAAATAAACTTAGATGTTAGATTTCTATCGGTTAAAAGTAGTTGTTTATTATATAGCTCATGTATTTAATTTAAGAAAATCGCTTTTTTATGGTGGGTAGGCATCGCACCGTTATTATTAAATGCTATAAAGTTATGTTATACATGGGACAGTCTTTTAAGATGAAAAAAAAGAACCCAATTTTATTTTTAAACATTACTGCAGATAATTATCTATTCTAACACACAAGGCTATTAAGTAGACTTGCCGCTTTGTTATCCATACATTATTTTTATAAGATCGACTATAAATTTAATAATTGACAGACTCGAACCTCTTGACATACGCCCAGCAAGGTTGTTCTCCGGGTAAGCGTGTGTGACTGTGTGTTGCAGGGGGGCGCGATGGCCCTGGGGTAGAACATCGGCTTCCGATGCAAAAGGTCCAGGTTCGAGCCCTGGCGATTGCGCTCCCTACTGGTTGGGTCGGTGTCAGTTCAATGTGACCGACTAAGACAGGAGTCATGGTATCCCCGCCCTGTCTCGTGTGTGGTAGGTCATAGAATTGTCAGACGTCAGTCTTGGGGCCCGTCCACAATATAGCCTATATAGTGCTGTTGTTGGACGTTAAACCAACTCAACAACGACGACGACTGTGTGTTGCCCTGCTGAGCCGTGCCCCTGCCTCATTAACCTGAAACGACAAGAAAAGAAAACCAGCCAAATCTAGATCTAGACTCGGCTTTTCGAGTCTACCTACACTTAACAACAACAATACTAGGGTTTCGTCTCGACAGCGCACAAGTGCGCACCGACGAGTATTATCTGCGCAGGCGCACCTTCAGGTCAAGGGTTAATTCAAAGGGCAGCCATAAGGTCGGCACTAAGTAGCACATCTATTGGATCTCCAATGGTTCAAAGCAGTTGCATTATTATAGCTCATATATCCAAATTAAGAAAATCGCTTATTACTCATTTTTATGGTGGGTAGGCGCCGCACCGTTATTTTTGATTGTCATAAAGTCATGACATAACTGGGACAGTTTTTGTTAACTTTTAAAAGCAAAAAAAAAATTACAAAAAAACAAAAACAACACCAATTACCAGCAAATAAGATGAAAAAAAAGAACCCAATTTTAGTTTCAAACATTACCGTAGATAATGCTTGATTTTAACAAACAATGCTATTAAGTAGACTTATCGCTTTGTTATCCATACACTACTTTCATAATTTTTGATAAATTTAATAATTGACGGACTCGAATCTCTTGACATGCGCCCAGCAAGGTTGTTCTGCGGGTAAGCGTGTGTGACTGTGTGTTGCAGGAAGGCGCGATGGCCCTGGGGTAGAACATCGGTTTCCGATGCAAAAGGTCCAGGTTCGACCCCTGGCGATTGCGCTCCCTACTGGTTGGGTCGGTGTCAGTTCAATGTGACCGACTGAGACAGGAGTCATGGTATCCCGGCCCTGTCTCGTGTGTGGTAGGTCATAGAATTGTCAGACGTCAGTCTTGGGGCCCGTCCACAATATAGCCTATATATAGTGCTGATGTTGGACGTTAAAGTATCTTATCCCCGCCCTGTCTCGTGTGTGGTAGGTCATAGAATTGTCAGACGTCGATCTCGGGGTCCGTCTACAATATAGCCTATGTAGTGCTGATGTTGGAAGGTAAACCAACTCAACAACAACGACTGTGTGTTGCCCTGCTGAGCCGTGCTCCTGCCTCATCAACCTGAAACGACAAGAAAAGATAACCAGCCAAATCTAGATCTAGACTAGGCCTTTCGAGGGGGTTGCGGTGACCCTGGGGTAGAACATCGGCTTACGAAGCAAAAGATCCAGGTTCGAGCCCTGACGATTACACTACCTACTGGTTGGATCGGTGTCAGTTCAATGTGACCTACTGAGACAGTAGTCATGGCATCCCCGCCCAATCTCGTGTGTGGCAGCACATAAACTTGTCAGACGTAAGTCTCGAGGCCCGTCTACAATATAGCCTATATAGTGCTGATGTTGGACGTTAGACCAACTCAACTCATCGCCGCACTGTCTCGTGTGTGGCAGCACGTAAAATTGTCAGACGTAAGTCTCGAGGCCCGTCTACAATATAGCCTATATAGTGCTTATGTTGGACGTTAAACCAACTCAACAACAACGACTGTGTGTTGCCCTGCTGAGCCGTGCCCTTGCCTCATTAACCTGAAACGACAAGAAAAGAAAACCAGCCAAATCTAGATCTAGACTCGGCTTTTCGAGTCTACCTACACTTAACAACAACAATACTAGGGTTTCGTCTCGACAGCGCACAAGTGCGCACCGACGAGTATTATCTGCGCAGGCGCACCTTCAGGTCAAGGGTTAATTCAAAGGGCAGCCATAAGGTCGGCACTGTGGAGTTTTTGTTTTGTTTTGTTTTGTTTTTGTTTCTTGTTCGTGTTCTTTCCCCCTGCCGTGTTCTGTGTTCTCTGGATAGATAACAAAAGCATGCAGATATCACTGGTGGGTTTTAGATGGAATAATATTATTAGGCGGAAAGAGAGAGGGACTCTTTTGTGTGTAGAGTATTTATTTAAACTGTACCGCATGCAACAGGTCTTAGGGGTTGGCGGGGAGGGGGGGAGAGAGAGAGAGAGAGAGAGAGAGAGAGAGAGAGAGAGAAAGAGACAGAGGAAAGAGAGAGAGAGATAGAGAGAGAGAGAGAAAGAGAGAGAGAAAGAGAGAGAGAGAGAGAGAGAGAGAGAGAGAGAGAGAGAGAGAGAGAGAGAGAGAGAGAGAGAGATATCAGGCTAACGAAATGAGTTAGAAAAGAATATAATAGGGTAGATGTCACTTGACAGTTTGAACCATGTTTGGCCAATGTCAATGCATGCAATTGGCGGCCGGGTACCTGAGCGTGTTTGTGTATGTCTGTGGTGGTCACGTTGAGTTGGTATAACGTCAGATGTCAGCACGATATAGGTTATATTGTGACGGGCCGAAAACTAAAGTCTGACAATTTTATGAAAGAATACGAGTATAATAGGGTAGATGTCACTTGACAGTTTGAACCATGTTTGGTCAATGCATGCAATTGGCGGCCGGGTACCTGAGCGTGTTTTGCCTGTCTGTGGTTGTCACGTTGAGTTGGTATAACGTCAAATGTCAGCACGATATAGGTTATATTGTGACGGGCTCGAAAACTAAAGTCTGACAATTTTATGGAAAGACACTTGACAGTCTGAGCCATGTTTGGCCAATATTGATGCAAAGCGCAATGCAAACTTTCTTAACTTTGCGTGTTTGTGCTAAAAAATAAGGGTATGGTAAATAAATGTGGACTGTGCAGCCAACGCACGTCAAACACATCTACATAATGAACTACTAATAAGACTATGTCAAACTTTTGCAAATCTTTAGATAAATGTACATGTATATGAGAAATCACTCTTAGGTCTCGTATTAATTCATAGCTCAGCATAGGGTTATTGGGGAAACCATTCCTTTCGTACTCCTTAAGATTACGATAATTGGGTAGGTACATGCTACCTACAAACATCCCGATGCGGCTCGTCCATGGGCTGGTCTCATTTCTCCATATTAAAATTATGGTTTGGTCGGTGTCAGCATAATTGGACCGAGTCTTGGTTTCCGGCTATGCCTTTGTATGGCAGCAGTTAAAATAGTCAGACGTTATTGTTGTGACTCAGTCAAGAGATAGCCTAGCTGTTGGCGTTGGATATTACGAAAGAAGAAAACACCTTGTCTCATTCAAAGAAAATCCAAACATGTTGATAAAAATATTTTAAATCTCCTTAATTACGCCCTCCTGAAATATGAGATTTATTCATTTATAATAATTGTGGGATTTCAACATCGATTACTTACCTCTAAGAGAAATCTTAGTTCTTAAATTTCTTAATAAAATCAGAGCTTATCAACTCTTAGACGATACCATAAGTTTTAAGATCTAGGGTTATCATGCCTAAAAGAAAGTTTGATCTAATTTTCAATTTCAATCTTCTAGATTGTGTATTTAAAAAAAAGACGTATTATGTGTAGTCTTCCTGTTCTTTTTTACTCATTTCACCATAAAGGTGAATAAATTTTAAATTCTGCGTTTACAGACTAAACTGCAAAGAAAACTAAAAACGTCGATCAGTAACTCTTGTCTATAACGGTTGTCAAACCCAACAATCAAAGTCCTTTACAGCTCCTATCATCGAAGAAAATCGTTCGTAGAGCTGAATTAAATAAGTTTATTACATTCTGCAAATCCATGAATAATTGCACTTAATTTAGTAAACACCTATTGCAGTGCAATATAGATCTATTATATAGGTTACCCGTCGGGGTTGAAAAAGCTCTAATCAAAATAAGCCAAATTGTTCATTAAGACCAATCAGTCCGTCTATTAGGAATAAAGATAATTGCTTTGCTCTCTTAATTGCTATGCCCGGGGCGTGGGAACCAGCCTTTGGAGACCAACAATTAACAACTTGTGGTATACACAATAGGCAAAACTGGATGTGCGCCAGATATACGGGTCTGTGCCAGTAGATTTAGGCTTAAAGTGTGGGTAACCTCAACGTAAAAGAGAATAATTTCTCTGTGCAGTGCGTGATATCATGGCGAAGGTGTAGGATATTACTCAAGTCTCTGATCTGTGAAAAATAGGTGAAAAAAAAACAAAAACAAAAAAAAAAAACAAAAACAAAAACAACAACAACAACAACAACAACAACAACAACAACAACAACAACAAAAACAGAAAATTCGGAAACTGCACTGACAAAAGTATTAAGTAATATCACTCCAAATTTTTGCGTAATTTAAATATATATTATCATATCGAGAGAAGAAATAATATCGTCTCATTTCATTTGAACTCATAGCCAATTTTCCATTGCTGTGTACATCGTTGTTCCAATTAAGTTTGTCCATGTTAACTTGGTATTATAGGGCAAGCCATGTTGGTAACACAAAAATTAGGGGCATTTATTTTCATTTTCTAAGAGATGTATCTTCTACATTTTGGTAAAAATCCATTGAAATTAGGAAATTTCCCATTTATTTTGAGTAACAACCATCGATGGACGCATAAGGCTAAAACATCCAATTTATAAATTTTGTTTCTAGACAGAATGTTTTGCCCAGTGTTATATATTTTGTTGTAACACCACTTTTGAAATAAACATTTTTTTCCAAAGTAAAAAAAAAATAAAGCTTCATAATAATAATGACCATTCCAAACGATAACGCCCCTGTAGAAAAGCTATGGGTTCCATCATTAGCACACACCCGTTTTTCAGTTGAAAGTAGACCTGCTTTTATCAAAGCTGTGTTTTTGTTGTTGTTATTTTTTATCCAACCTGTTGAACTTATCTCAACAAGCTTCGGTTTTAGGAAGGGTCTAGACGGGTGAGTGTTTAGGGCGGGTGTGGTCAGAGCCCTGACATTAGGAAAACTGTTGGAGTCTATAATATAACGAGACGCCCAGTAGACTGCATTGCCGACTGCCGATGGTGCTGTTATAGTGTTATCACCGAGTTATCTGGTGCCCTGGGGATCTGTGGAGGTCTGTCGGTGCTGCCTCGGGGTCTTTTGGGGTCTGTGGAGGCTTTGCGCTTTACACGAGGATTTTTGGATGACATAATCACAACCCTTATATATGGAGGTTTTTTAAATCGTTCATTGGTTCTTTTAAATTGTCCAAGTTATGGCTATGAGGATAGCAGGAGAGAGAGAGAGAGAGAGAGAGAGAGAGAGAGAGAGAGAGAGAGAGAGAGAGAGAGAGAGAGAGAGAGAGAGAGAGAGAGATCACATCAAGGATCAAGAAAGCTGCCTAAGTTTTCACAGACTAAGCTCTTGGACGCGCCACGGCCGTAAAGAAATCGAAAGCTATGGTTAAGGGTGGATGCCGGTGCATGGCGCGGTGGCTCTGGGGTAGAACATCGGCTTCCGACGCAAACAGTCCGCTGTTCGAGCCCTGGCGTTTTCGCTCCCTACTGGTTGGGTCGGTGTCAGTTTAACGTGACTGGCTGAGACAGAAGTCATGGTATACCCGCCCTGTCTCGTGTGTGGCAGCAAGTAAAATTATCAGACGTCAGTCTTAGGACTTGTCTAAAATATAGTCTACATAATGCTTATGTTGGACGTTAAACCAACTCAACTCAACTTGTGCCGGTGCAAATTCTCTTACCAAACGTCTCCATTTTGGCCATTGGCCTGGTTGTCGCAAAGTCTCTGGTGATGATTCATGCACAGCTGGTGTTGGCCGTTGGGATCAGCCCAGCGATATATACAGTCCGGCGACAGTCGCTTAGGACTTGTATAATCTGCCGTAATCACAACCAATTACCCTTCGCACAACATCACAAAAATAACTGGTCTGATATTTCAAAAGCAGAAAATGACATCTTGCCGAGCTCTTGTCATCGCTCTATGAATGAATAACTACTGCTCGGGTGGAAAGGTTTTCTTACTCACGCTTGTTATCATGCGGGCCAGCAATGTTAATAAGAGGATATGTACTCGATTTATGACCTAAGCAGAACGAATCTAACCAGGCATGGCTTGGCTTTAGCCCTTGGCATCAAAGCATCTCTACACCCATTATAACCCGTCCTACTATTATAATCCTGACTAATCCAATAGGAAAATTAGGCTTCGCGCAACAGTTCAAGCGTGATTCAGTTCAAACTACATGATTGTATTGTGCTTTATTGTGCATTGTGTACCCCCCTCCCCTCACCCTCTCTCTCTCTCTCTCTCTCTCTCTCTCTCTTTCTTTCTCTTTTCTCTCCCCCTCCCTCTCTCTCCTCTCTCTCTCTATCTATCTCTGCCTACAACTCACACACAATTATTATCATTACGACATAAAAATAATAAGCACCATGTGTGCAAAAAATAAGTGGGTAATTCAGTAAGTGAACATTCCGATATCTCGTTATAAACCTCACAGGCAAAGATGTCAAAGGTGAAAGAAGTGCCTCTAAATATAGAGCTAGAATACGAGGGCGTTGGCCTGTGAACGATGGCAGGCTCTAAACAAAGTCCTTAAAGTTATAAACTACCATCCAAATATGCACGAAAAAGGCGATTCAATTTAGTCTTGGACATAACATTTTAACATCAATTACAAAATATGACAATTGAGGACCTTCAAGTAAGGAGGAGCTGAAAATAAGCGGAAATCGAACGATACAATGAGAACACGTAATTTGGAAACAAAGTAATCGTGTGAAAAACTCAAACCAGGTGCGGAATAAGATGTGAAAGTGTGGAGTTTATCAAAGACTCAACCTTTATGTTGCTTTAGCATTATGTGAGAAAGTTATATTTAGAAACATAGAAATTACATCAAATTAAGAAAAATAGATTTCGTTTTGCAGCTATTAAATAAACAATGAAGTTTGCATATATGCTGCATTTGAAAAAAAATATCACTGAAATGGTCTACATAGTAACTGCTATGCGCCCTTTTCAATTAAAAAAAATGATAATCCAAGATAAAGCGCCACAGACGAAATTTAAGGACATTTAGTGGAGGGCTTGAATGGAATTTTTTAAAATTAATGATAAAATATTATAATGATGATAAATAAAATTTAAAAAAATGTTGATGAATGATGGTGCATTGCTCGGGCGGGGTTAGTTAGCTCTTTACTAATGACTACCATCATACTGGTTTGACGCAAAGAGAACACTGATAAATTCTGCGGCACTACAAAATGATACGATTAGGAATGCAATTTAAACAAAGGTTATGTAACTTTTTGGAAGGCATGAGCTTTAGTAAAGGTTTTACTGTAATGAGTTCATTAAGTAGTAATGTCCATAGAGCCGTGAATCATACTTAACGTAGCGGCTACATTTAATTCTTTTTTTTCTATTTTTTTAAGAGAACATCAAGCGCACAAAGTGAAAAAATGTTAACTACAAAATTACTAAATGACGTCTCTGCTTATTGAAATGACTCATATCTTCCAACAAAGTGAAAATAAAAAAAGGGGGGGGGGGGAGGGCGAACTGTCTCAAGCGGTAGAGCGTTGGTCTCTATGTCCACTGTTCGATTCCGATTGTCCAATTTCGTCACATGTAACTGTTTGCGACGGTGTCCGTATGGTGTGACCTGCTGAGACAGGAGTCGTGGTATTCCCGCACTGTCTCGTGTGTGGCAGCAATATACAATTGTCAGACGTCAGTCTTGGGTCCCGTTCACATTATAGTTTATATAGTTAAGCCAACTCAACTCAAAGTGGAGAAACTTTCTGTGACATCTTATACGCTAGAATCTACTGAAACAATAAGGGTATAATATTATTTTTTTTAATCATCGCTGTTTTTTCCCTATCACTAGCAAAGTTAGAACAGGATAGTGTTAGAACCGCTGCTGCACACATTTTACCATAATTCTTGTTGCGCTAACATGAGTTAGTTTTGATTGTGTAATAGTTTTACAGAGCCTTTTATTATTCTTATCTCGTTTTGCAGTTCTTCTTTTTTTTTTTTTTTTTTTTTTTTACAAAAGTATGCTGGTCAATTATAGTGGCTGCAGCAGCGCCTCCCTCCCCTGAATTAACTTTAAAGTTCAAATGAGGCATTCACATGCAATTTTTCGAGGCAGGGCGTTGTTTTTAACATTTGTGTTTGTAAAATTCTGAAAAAAGAAACATCTCTCTCTTTCTCTCCCTCTCTCTCTCTCTCTCTCTCTCTCTCTCTCTCTCTCTCATCCATCATTACCACAACTGGCTTAGTCACTTTGTATCATCTTTCTTCTCATTTTAAACCCATCTACACACTCTGTGTTTCTTGTAAACAGAGTTTCGTCAACTTTAGAGTATTTATTTAAAAATTTCCTTTCTAATAAATCTCTTTTCTTGACAAGACAACGACAAAATGATGTTCGAAAGCGCGCGAAACTATCACAGTATAAAATTAATGTAAATGAGTATAAGCAACCGTACAGATTTATAACCATGGTAACGCAGCTGGCTCACTTAAGTACGCCAAGCATCCCCTAGACCGCGATCTACTCAGGCCAATGTTTGTGTCCATCCGGTGGTCAGTCTATTGTTGTAGCTCCGGACACTACAGTCCTTGTGATACATGCAACTATAAGGGATAACATAACCACGCCGATAGACATGAGATTTTCTGATCGCTCACTGGCTCCGTTAGTCTCAGATAGAGCTTTGATAGGACGCTTGTGTAGATTCCTCTACGTTTCGTCTTCGTCTCGGTATAGGCCCCGTAATCGCCAAACCACTGTTCTCGGACAGCGGTCAGTGACAGAGTGACGAATGTCAAAGGTTCCGACCAGCGGTCAAGCACAAGGTTCCCACGCTGGCCTCTACCCTGTGACACTGTTTATTTATTTATTTATTTTTTTTTTGATGATCTATTTTGAAGCTGATCAACAGAAATGTGGTACTTATTTTATTTTAAGAAGTAAAACACAAAGAAAAAATGTGCATCTCTCTCTCTTTCTCTCTCTTTTCTCGTTCTCTCTCTCTATTTCTCTCTCTTCCTTCCACTCTCTTTTACTATTTAAAAAAAAGAAAAAAAGAACATCTCTCTCTCTTTTCTCCCTCACTCCCTTATTACCACAACTCGGTTAGTCACTTTGTAACATCTTTCTTCTCTTCTTAAATCCATCTACACTCTCTATTTTCCCTGTAAACAGAGTTTAGTCAACTTTAGAGTATTCATTTAAAAATTCCCTTTCTAATAAATCTCTTTTCTTCACACGACATCGACAAAACGATGTTAGAAAGCGCGCAAAACTATCACACTATAAAATTAATGTAAATGAGTATAAGCAACCGTACAGATTTATAACCATGGTAACGCAGCTGGCTCACTGAAGTACGCCAAGCATTCCCTAGACCGCGATCTACCCAGGCCAATGTTTGTGTCCATCCAGTGGTCAGTCTATTGTTGCAGCTCCGGACACTACAGTTCTTGTGATACATGCAACTATAAGGGATAACATAACCACGCCGTTACGCATGGGGTTATGTGATCGCTCATTGGCTCCGCTAGCCTCAATAGAGCTTTGATAGGACGCATGTGTAGATTCCTTTACGTTTCGTCTTCGTCTCGGTATAGGCCCCGTAATCGCAAGACAACTGTTCTCGGACAGCGGTCAGTGACAGAGTGACGAATGTCAAAGGTTCCGACCAGCGGTCAAGCACAAGGTTCCCACGCTGGCCTCTACCCTGTGGTCACTGCGTATATCACTCTCCCAGGCAGGTGCTCTATAGTCTGACCAGTAAAAGTCAGCCAACAAATAAAACAGAGGATGAGGGTAGCTTGACCATTGTCCAACGACCCGTGAAAGTAGGAAACGTGCGTTATGAGTGGGGCATCTGCAGAATCTAGATAGATGGAGTGATAGACAAACGGGATGGAACGAAAAAAGGGAGGAAAAAAGAAAACAACGATGACACATCTTCATGTTGATCTATTTTGTTTTCAATTATAGTGTTAGTGATGAAAGAGATGTTTTGATCAAGTAGTAGGTAATAACAATTATTTGACTTGAAGTAATCAAAAATTAATACTCTATGTGTATTTAAACAAACAATTCAATGGGCCAGTTTATTGAGAAAGAGGAAGAAATGGTCAGTTACTGAGAATAGATTTGCACGTAATTAAAGTGGTTGTACTCGTACGTTATTGAATCAGAGCGAAACAAAAAAATGAAAAGAAAGAACGGGTAAAAATCTAATAAATACGAAATGAGACTTAGGAAACAAGTTGTACCGTTAAGACTGCATGAAAACTGGGTATAAGAAATGAAATAAGAGGGAAATACAATGGTATACATAAGAGAGATACAAATTCTGTATGGATAACCTTAATGAGAAACGAAAAAGTAGGTATAGAGAGAGAGAGAGAGAGAGAGAGAGAGAGAGAGAGAGAGAGAGAGAGAGAGAGAGAGGCAGCTGGACAGACAGAGAAAGAGACAGAGAGACAAAGAAACAGAGAGAAATACATGCATAAGAACAGACAGGCAAGCTTATAACCAGGCAAAGAAGGGGGTGAGGATACGAATGTATGCATACAATCTAATATAAACACTCACGAATAGGTATATGATCTTAATAATCTTTCAAAACGTACGGTGATCGTTCAACAAAATCTACAATGACTGTACATATATACATTTTTAATAGATATGCAGACAGCACACGTAAAAGCACTCACCAACACAAACACTCACACACTCACACACAAAACTTAACTCTTGCCATACTCATATGTCGGTTTACACATACACACACTCACTCACACACACACACAAAACTAAAAATCTTGTCATACTCATAATATATGTCGGTTCACACACACACACACACACACACACACACACCGAGAAATACACACACTCACATACAAAACTATACTCTTGCCATACTCATATGTCGGTTCACACACACATACACATACATTCACACACAAAACTAAACTCTTGCCATACTCGTATGTCAGTTCACACACACACACACACACACGCACAACTAAAATCTTGTCATACTCATAATATATGTCGGTTCACACACACACACATACACACGCACACACACACTCAGACAAAACTAAACTCTTGCCATACAAGTATTTCGGTGACATCGCTTGAAAGAACCCCTAATCTACCCTATCGAAACCGCACGTGTTTTACCCCGTCCAGATGGTTTGCTAGCGCAGGCTCATAAAAACTAGCCATTGGTCAGTCTGCAAGGCCTCAAAAAAGCTCAAGTGCTGTGGCCAAAAGATCGTACCCTTTAAGGTCACTAAAATGACCCTTCCGGGGTCAAAGTTTGACCCCTGGTTTTAAGTCCACGATTACTTCTGTTCCGAGAGACTGAGACCAGGGTGGGATCGTGCCCTCCAGGGTAGACGGTTGCCTGTGGTCAAATTTCTAGTGAGCGTCCGCCTGGTATTGGTCAGTTCTGCTGGACATTAAAGGCATTGCGATTATGGGGACCATGGCGGAAATGCAGACGATTGGAGGAGAGTTTTCACCAGCCTCCAATCAAAGCGCATTCTTAGACTTAGGGCGATGATGAGCCATCAGGAAATCCCATCCAAATAGTCATGATTATGTCACCCGTCATGGTCTTGTGGATCGTAAAGTCTGTATTGAGTGACCAGTGCTTTGGACGGGTGTGGTTGTAGTGCATCACAAGAGTGATCAAATTGTGGCATTGATTGGTTTGAAATTTTGTTGTTGTGTGGAAGACTTTGAAAAAGGAAGGAAGATAATATTTAAAAATGATATAAACGGGGGTGATGAGGTGGAGAAAAAAAGAGAGAGAGGAGGAGAGAGAGAGAGAGAGAGAGAGAGAGAGAGAGAGAGAGACAGACAGACAGACAGACAGAGAGAGACAGAGAGAGAGAGACAGACAGACAGACAGACAGACAGACAGACAGACAGACAGACAGACAGACAGACAGACAGACAGACAGACAGACAGACAGACAGACAGGCAGACAGACAGTAATAGTGAGAAAGGATGAGAGGAAAACAGAAAAACTGAGAGACATAGACAGAGATGGAGAGACAGACAGATAGAGAGAGAGAGATAGATAGAGAGAGAGAAAGAGAAAGAAAGGGAGAGTGAGACAAGTGTGAGGATGAGATTCAAAGAACATTTTGAGAAAGGCACTCTATCTAGGTGAAAGAGGGCAAGAAGGAAAAAGATAAAGAATAGAAAATCAATATTGGATACCATAAATAATGCTCTGAAAAGCCCAACCAATTATTAATTATGTCAGACGCAAATGACTTTAGAGACAAAGACGAAACTGGAAAATCATACTAGGTCCTACTCGAAAATGGCACGTAATCATTAGGACAAAGACCGGACACTGGACGCTGTCCAGCAGCAGCTGGTCAGGATGGACGCTTCTGTCATCATCAAATAGTGCACGGGAGTTGAGCATAGATAGAGACTTTGCGATAATGGTACTTGTAGCTAAAACGAAGACGGTAGGTAAGAGAATATGCACCGGCGTTCAGCCAAAACTCTATCTTAATCACGTGGAGCCAATAAGCGACTGCTCCTGACGGGCGCGATTACGTTATTCTTTATCGTCATGGAGATCGCGAATTCTGTGTTGAGAGAGTCCAGCCGTCAGGGTCGTAGGGAGGGCCCCAGGTCCAAGGTGCCGCATGGACGCCGGGCATTGTCTTGGCGGGTCAAAGATCATCGATAGTCTCGAGGACGCGCCGAGGGATCGCGGATCGGGGGATCGGGGGATCTTCGCGCTGAGCTGCCCACTTTGTTTATCACCAAGGAAGTGACCTTGGGGGTCATAGCCTATGATCCCTGGGCATGCGCAGAGCGGTAGATGCTTGGTCGCGTCACCTGCCTGGTTGGTGGACGGACCGGAAGTCCTGCAGTCTGCAGCATCTCCTCACGGTCGATGATTATTGAAGGTCTTTTTAACTCGGTTGTATAATGTTCTAACTCATTGAGAAAATACTTTAGGTTAAGAGTGTTTTAGAAATGAAAAAGGACACTATTCAACTGAGCCTCTGAGGAGACGATTTTTGTCCAGGTCCTGATGTCTTGGTCCATAGTGTACAAAGTCATTTGATCTTATTACTCATCATAATAGTTCTAAAGCTTTTATCAAACTACATTGTGGTTTTTATAGTAAGTTATGTAGTAACACGCCTTTGTAGAAATATATTGAGAAAAGAAAAGTGTCGCTATCTTGGTTTTAGGAACCCTTTCTTTAATCAAAAATAAAAAGAAAAAATATCCAACGGACTTTTTAATATTTTCAGTGAAACAGTCGTAAGGGTAAGAAGAAGAAATTGAAAGCACGTCTTTGTAACTGAAAAGATATTAGTGTACAATCTTAACAGTGATTTAATGTTTGATTTATAATGATTGGTATGTTTTTTTATCGTTCCGACAAGTTTATTTTATATCAGGGCATTAAGTATATCCATTCGGCATTTTCATGAAGGAATCTTAGGATAAAGAAAGCATGTTATTTTTTAAGCTTTTGTTTATAGACAGGTCATTAAAAAAAAAGTGCTTCAGAATTCAAATCTCTGGGTTTCAACTTCCAAAGTTCGTAAACCTACGAAAGAGAGTGAGAGAGAGAGAGAGAGAGAGAGAGAGAGAGAGAGAGAGAGAGGGTACTCTCTTTCGTAGGTTTACGAACTTTGGAAGTTGAAACCCAGAGATTTGAATTCTGAAGCACTTTTTTTTTAATGACCTGTCTATAAACAAAAGCTTAAAAAATAACATGCTTTCGGGAGAAGGGAATGAGAAGCGAGAGCGAATTTTGGAGACTCGAGCATGGGGTATGGGAGTGGGTGGGAACACAACTTGTATTATCCTGCGGTTGGGATCATTTTAAGAGAGTATAACTCACACAGGGGCATTAAAATACTTAACGTCTCGTCGTACTATCAGGAAAATTTGTATCATGACTACCAGAGAGTGTCATATAGTGAAAGGGTTTACGGGGATGAATTTGCGTATGTGGGTCAGGATTATTAAGGTAGTTGCTTCCTTCTGTACACCTAGGTAAAATCTATGAAGCATGTGGACAGCCTTAATTAAAATACAGAAATAGAGTGAGCACGCGGTGCGTTAGCTACTAGTATAAATAACACTGTGAGTTTTTTTGTGAAACGCCTTAAAAATTCTAAAGCCTCTGCTACTACTACTATGTACAAGAATTACATTTTAATAATTGTTGTTGTTGTTGTTGTTGCTGCTTATTTTTGCAAAATGAAACAAAAATGCTCACATACTTTACTTCTTTACACCCGGCAGCGGGTTTAGAGTTTGAGTTAGACAAGGACCATTGGTTTAAGTCTAAGATATTAGCGTCAAACATTAGCACTGTAAAGGCTATATTGTGGAGGGTCCCAAGAATAACTCCTAATAATTTTACGTGCTGCCACACAGAGACAGTGGGAAGATATCATCGCTCCTTTCTGAGCTGGTCACAATTCGAATCAAGGACCTCTCGTTAAGGGGACCAACGCTCTACTACTTGTGCCAGCAGCTGGGAGGTGATAATAATTTATTGTGAGCAAATAATATGTGTGTGTGAAAAATCTAATGAAAGGACTCAACTTCGGTTTCTGTTGTTATTGTTTTATTTCTTCGTCATTTTGAATTAAAAGAAAACCAACAAAAAAAAAACAACAAAGGCCACAAAAAAAAAATTAAAAAAATTAGGCCCTGAAATGTAATATCTGGATTAACGCATAAAAGGTAAATTCACCACGGCATTGCTAACAACTAAAAATGTTGCAATTTTTATCAGAAATAATTTCTCATATCGTTTTCTTTACGTCAGTTTAATTAAAAAAATATCTCTGTTGGTCAATAAAATTTTGTTTCTCATTTTTTTAATGATAAATTATTTGAAGCTTTTGAGAACTTTTTTTTTCGAAAATTCTCTGTCACTCGATTTTTCTTCGCCATAGCTAAAAATCAACACAATAGAAGAGGACACTCATTCTGAAGTTATTCAAATTACTTTTTTTCCCTTACGTGTATTATTTCGTTCTACAAAGACAACATACTATGATAAAATCACACACACACACATAAAATAATGATATAACAAAAAAAAGTTTTATTCATAGTAATAAAAAAGACAATGGGTTATGTTTTCGTACACTACAGAGGCTTAACAGAGTGGAAAGCTATCTGACTAGACGGATGTGTGAAACGTATGATATACAATCCCCAAGCCTGAGCGAGCAGTACCAGCCGGTCCAGAGGAGAGAGAGAGAGAGAGAGAGAGAGAGAGAGAGAGAGAGAGAGAGAAAGAGAGATGTAGAGAGTGAGAGGTTCAGAGACAGGAACAGGCCTGTATGTAAAGAAAGAAAAAAACAGAGAGGTATAAGGATATGGATAAATGAATAAATAGGTAGATAGATAGATAGATAGATAGATAGATAGATAGATAGATAGATAGATAGATAGATAGATAGATAGATAGATAGATGGGTGGATGGATGGATGGACAGAGAGATAATTAGATAGATATATAGACAGATAGATAAATAGAGAGAGGTAGTGAGAGAGAGAGAGAGAGATAGAGAGAGAGAGAGAGAGAGAGAGAGAGAGAGAGAGAAGCAAACACAGAGAGAACCAAACCCTCACCCAATCTCTGTCCTTATCTGACTCCTCGTTGCTGGCCTTATCCTGGTGGGGTCATTGTGTTACATGGGCAGGGTCAGTCTGCCGCAGCCAATGACGTAACAGCGGTCAGTTGCTGCTACCTCGATCCTGACCCCAGTCGGTCAACGTTACGTCACCCCTCTACCCTGCGGTGTGACCCTGGGTTATCTCGGGGAGTGGGAGGAGGCGTTGACCTCTGTCCAGCTCAACGCCCCCGCAGG
Source organism: Elysia chlorotica (assembly GCA_003991915.1). Lineage (NCBI taxonomy): Eukaryota > Metazoa > Mollusca > Gastropoda > Plakobranchidae > Elysia > Elysia chlorotica. Next base: position 201,264 of record RQTK01000407.1, read on the forward strand.
CTACAACTCAGACTTTGCGATCCTCAAGAAATTAAGGGATAACGTAATGGAATCCTTTAGTCATGGGTGTTCCTGATTGTTTATACATGTAAAGCCTACGTTAGTCTAATATAGCGCTCTGATTAGACACCAGTGTAGGTCCTCTTGCCAATCGTCTTTGTTTTTGCTACGGGGCCCTATATCGCAAAGCACTTAATATTTTTTCTGATATGGTCTTGAGCTAAGTTGGGGTGGCGGGTGGGAAAAATGATATACACGTTTTGTTGCTCATCTTTTGATGCTGAGCTTTCATTCACAATTACAAGCGTATTTCATGGTTTCACGTATTGATGTTTTTTTTTTGTTTAGTTTTTTTGTGTGTGTCTTTTTTTTTTCGTTTAATAACCCTTATTCTTTGATCATCGTGCATGCTTTTGAAGTAGGGTATCCTATGTTGGTATGCTTTGTTAATGAGCATAGTTCACTTTTATGCATGGTGCCAAAAAGAAACGGATCTTTATGAATGTATTAATGAAATAGTTGTAAATGGCACAGTAGCTGAAATAACAATACATGTACACCATAACACAAGGCAGAGATTGTGGAATGAAATTGTGTAGGTTGCCAGCTGTTGATTCTTTACAAGTGCTACGCGTTGTTTTCTCTTTTCTTTTTAATTTTTATTCTTTTTCAACATTTCTGACAATCCTACAGTTTATAGACTTTTTTAAACCATAATATGCGCTGGCCGCCATAAAATTAATATTAGCTGTAGTAAGATTAAAAAAAAACAGGAAAAAACCCACTCCTATTACTCTTCTCCGCATGGATCTAGGTATATTCGTTAATCCACTTTTTTTTGTTGTTTAACGAAAACTGATCCATAGTAAATACTAACAAACACTCTTAAAAAAAAAGAAACCTAAGTTCCTAGAGAATTATCTACTTCTTCCGCTTTTATATTTTATCTGTTTTTTATTTGCACTTTTGTCGTATAAACAAACAAAGCTCACCATTCCCTTTTGCCAAAAATAAATTTAATCTTTTTACTTCAAGCAAAAAGCCAATAAATGTATTGCAAACATAGATCTATTATTTTGTTCATAATTGTTTTATATATGTTAGATCCTCTGCAAAGGTATCACATATTTATTTAGACCCCTATGACATGACACGGAAAGTGACATTGAATGTCAAAGTGATACAAGAGTTGTTTGTGTGTTGTGGAAGTGATCGTCCGTATATGCAGCAAAATAGTATAGACATTTACAGCATGAGTAAAAAGAAATATCAAAACTCATAACAGCATCAATAATTTTAGCATGAGAAATCAAGTTATCAATTACATTTAATTATGTACATTATTAACAGAGCTAGGAATCAAAGTCCACATTGCCTTGAAAACTTTTGTTTGTTACTAAGCTCAGAAAAACATATTATTGTTGATCTGGGACACACGTCATGTTGACGATTATACATGCAGCATGACTGAGTAATTACCGCCATGTCTTGGACCTGTTAAAACTGACTTGAAAACAATCCCATGTGAACAGCCCAGTCATTACCAATTAAGCCCAGTGTTTTGTTACAAACTCAAATGTCAACAGGTGACGGTACCATCTATGCCTGGGGCTTCGGCTCTGACGGTCAGCTTGGCCTGGGAGAGCGCAAGCTGACGTCATCGGTGCCAAGACGGATGCGTCACGAGAGCTTGCGTCACAGAGTGGCTTTCATAAGCTGCAGGGAGACGTTATCTGCCGCAGTCACAGGTGGGACTACATGGTCACGTTTGTTGATATGTAATGCAATGCAATGATGAGAACTTTAAATCTTTCCCAAATTGTAAACAACTAATTATATAAATAGCAATTTTTTAAATTCCCCATGGCTATAAATAGACACATAATTATCTAGCTACGCACAAAGACCACACTTACAGACGCACGCAAGCAAATGTAATTAGAACGGATTATAAATAGGCAAATCGCACGTTCCTTGCAACATTGAATTAACGTAGAACATCTTAAAATAAAAGTTCTTCTATTAGCAGAGTTAAGTTGAGTTGGTTTAACGCCCAACGTCAACACTATATAGACTTTATTTTGGACGGACCCCAAGACTGGCGTCTGACAATTTTATGTACAATTTTATGTGCTGTCACACACGAGACAGGGCGGGGATACCATGACCCCTGTCTCAGCCGATCTTTTCTCACTATCCTCGTTTATAGATTTGTATAAGGATACTTAAAACATTTTTTGAGCTCTTAAGATTTGGAATTATACTCTTTCAAAGTACTCGAGATTATCACAATGTAGGGGGAGAATCTTTAATGCTTACTTTATATCTTTGCTCTAGTTAACAAAGTTTATAGAGCTTAAAACTATACACCCGATAGATCAAATTATACACATAAAGCATAATATATCTTCTTAATCACGTGGTCCTTAGCATCTCAGCCTCTCTTTCTCTCTTTCTTTCGCTCTCTCTCTCTCTCTCTCTCTCTCTCTCTCTCTCTTCTTTGTCTTCCCCTTCCTCTATCTATGTCTCCGTCTCTCTTTTCTCTCTTCTGCAACCTTTACCAGTTGTAATAATCATTGCTTCGGCCATGAAAGTAAAAAAAAAAACACAAAAAAAAAGACACAAAAAAACAACAACAACGCACCCACAATAGCAAACAACTGAAAGAGCTTGAAATATACTGTAATGATTCAGGTGTACATTTTTCAGTTACATTGTCTTTATGTACTTAACTGACGCGTGTGAAATAAATTTAGTATGGAAACAACTAACATATCTCTCAGTATATAGAGCATGCAACAATTCCTTTTTGAATTCGCCAAAAACCTAAAAGAGGATCGAAACTACGTTAAATAATGCCAGTACTTTAACTATCGTTAACGCTCACCGATCAGTTAGGAAGAAAATTGGAATGCTTATCCTTACCACAGCTGTATATTATCATATACATTGTATAATTATTATTAAACTCTTAAGTCTTCAGTGTTTCAGAAATGTTTTGAGATATTATATAACTGATGTGACGTGTTTATAATGTCCACCCACCTTGTAGAAGTTAAACTGAGACAAATTTACAGTGGTAAGCCTGCACTTTCTCAGTCAATCATCGTTAGAGGCACGAGTATGGAATGGATTCTGCCAATCTCCATCACTCAGATGCAGGCATTGTTATTACACCAAACTCTTCCTGTAAAACAGTGGACATCTTTGTCAAGGCTTAGACATGGAACATCTTTGTCAAGGCTTAGACATGGAACATCTTTCATTACCACACGCAGAAACTGGATTTTTATTTTGTTTTTGAAAAAACCAACTTCACATTTTTCACCGCGTCTATTTGAAAGGCAAAATGCGTTTTTTTTATCTCCCTGGAGCTCCCGTGTTTACCAAAAACCTGCAGGGTGTGCGTACATTTCCGCACCAGAGTAAAAGGTCATAACAATATTTGCGTGTCTAGTGACGACGCAAGTCTGCAATGATCTAGTTGGAACTTGGAAGGGGGGCCGCCCTTTAGGGTCTGGGCTAATATCAGGAGCGCTAAACCGCTAATTTGAGATAATTTTCCTGATCTGGCACCAGGAGCAGTATCAAAGAAGGCCTCGCCTTTGATCAGCGCGCTCTCTGCTCTTGGCGTTTCACTTGTTCTTGCTCAGGGGTACATTTATACAGTGTAGGGTTTAAGGGTTAAAAGGCGATTAAGCGATAAATAGGTTGATAAACTTAGAGTTAAATACACGTACTCAACTCATTACCAGCCATAATGACATATCTTTCTGGAACCTCAGTGATCTTTATTTTCTAGCCTTTGTTAACATATACGAGATTTCACACACACATGGAAGAAAAATATCGTAGCCTTCTTTTTTTCGCTACTCTTTGTCGAAGATGTAATTTTATTGCACTTTTAAAGTACGTGCATTGAATTTAACACAATTTCAAACCTTTGGCTGGTCGTGCATGAAATATACTTCGAAATATTATTTACAAATACCTTTAAAAATCTAAAGACTTATGCATGTAACAAATGTATTAGTAACTCGATAAACAAGGAGAGATTGGCAGAGTTGTTTTTTTCCATACCTGTTTCATGCCGCGCCACTACTATCATTATTTTTTGGATCCACACACTGCCTTTTGCAGCCTGCAACCTATGGTGCCACTAACCATATGTAATGCAATGTAATTGTAATGTAATCCCGTATTTTTTAGTTGCTGTACGGGCTTCTCCCTCTAAAGGTTTAGATGTAAATTGATTAATACATTGTCGCCTGAAACATTCGTCTATGGTACTGCGAACAAAATACTGCTGTACATTGTAACTACATTACTTTGATGCATAATTATTTGTTTTACTGGCTTCATTAAAATGTATGTAGATTTAGATTAATACATTTTTTACAGCTGACGGGCGTCTGTACATGTGGGGCAAGAACAGTCACGTGATAGCCGTGAGCCACGCCCCTTCCAAGGCCTTCTTCCACCCAGTGGCGGTGGATCAGGACGAGCAGCTGGGAGACATTCACTCTGTCCACTGTGGCTCCTGGCACGCTGTGGCAGTAACTGGTCGACCAGGTGAGGATATGAATAAAATCTATTTAAAATATAGTTTTATATTTAACAGGGGAACGGGTGATTTTAATTTTGTGGCGAAATTACTGTGTTCTCAAATGAGTTAAGAAAAATACAAAAGAGACACTTTTGTCTCTCTCTCTCTCTCTCTCTCTCTCTGTTTCTCTCTGTCTGTCTCTCTCTCTCTCTCTCTCTCTCTCTCTCTCTCTCTCTCTCTCTCTCTCTCTCTCTCTCTCTCTCTCGCTCTCTCTCTCTCTCCTTCTTTCTCATTTCGGATTTTCTTCCTAAATGATATTGATATTTTTAAATTCACCATATCATTACTGAATCAGATTTTAGACAACTTGTATACATAATATAGGCTATGGTATAGCAGCTGGCATAAATAGTGAAGCCGCACAGCAACTTTCGTTTCTGTTTTTCCACGTTATCTAGTTTTTACTTCCTTCTTTCTTTTCTCCTCCATCATTTTGGTTAATCAACATGGTGTCCTTGGCACAATAATTAGGGCCTTAGACCAACTTTGTTAAAATTTCGGTTCAAACCGTGGGAATTTCTTTTGTGCGTCCCCTGTGTCAACCCAGTACGGAATGGGTAGCAGAGGGTCTTGAATCACGCCAAAAGGAAAGCTACGTCTAAGATACGGTATCACCTAGGGTGCTCGGTGGCCCTGGGGTAGACCACCGGCTACTGAAGCAAGTCCGTGGTTCAAGCTCTGCCGATTTCGCCCCTTACTGGTTGGGTCGGTGTCAGTTTAATGTTACCGGCTGATACATAGTCATGGTATATCCGCCCTGTCTCGTGTATGGCAGCACATAAAATTGTCAGACGTCAGTTTTGGGGTCCGTCCACAATATAGCCTTTATAGTGCTGATGTTGGGCGTTAAACCAACTCACCTACTACCTACGGGATCACCTTTACGTTAAATCCTTTTTTTTAATATACCTCAGACCGGCAGCCAGTGAAGAGTGACGGCATATCGGACTCGGAGTCTGAGAGTGATCGAGAACTGACCAGTGGCAGCAGTGTCCACCGGTCTGGACATGGAAGTCAGGCAGATCAGGTATGGTTTGAACAGTGTTTTAGTTAAACCCTACAAAAGTAGGTACATGACTGTATTGAGGTGTAATGTTTTATTGATATTGACCTATCGAAAATCGACGTAACTAGCATTGAACAAGGCAGTCTGGCCTAATTTCAAACTCGAGACTCTTGGTTAGAAAATTTGAGCTGTACCGAGTGTAGTGGATTTGGATATTGTATCAGTGCGACATATCTGTTATGCACTGTTGGCAGGGTTGTTTTGCTCAATCTCTTAGGTTGCCATAAAAAAATTCACAATAAACAAGTTTGAGTAAGTATTCAGATCGCTATGGAAGAAAAAAGTCAGCTCTAATATTGTCACTGATTTCTTTGACGGTTCAAGATCCAAATAAGTTTAGGGCTATATGATATTTTAATGTTACCCTCTCGTCAGCCGCTTTACAAAAGCCATAAAATAGTACAAAAATGATCTGGGATGCTGTATCAAACAATAATTACACCGCAAAAGTAAAAAACAACAACAACAAGCCCAACGTACATGAGGATACATACGTTTTTTATTATTTTTTTCTTAAGAGTCAACCCAATCTATACATTTACATCAGTGATGAGTTCGTGTATAGAATAATTACACGATACTGAAGATTGATACATTCAATTCAGATTGAAAAGGAAATGTCAAGTTCAGTTAAGGCAGCATCATTCTCCTTGACACCAGCGTGGGCGTAATTAAAACAAAACATCTACATCTATTAGCTGTACAATGAGACATTGATCGTAGTAAGGTTTTATATTTGAAGAGAGAGTTTCTTGTTTGTACAAGACAATAGAGTCTACACGTTACGTTTCCTCCTCTCGTGTTAAAAAGCTAAAGATTTGGAAAGAAAGTTGTTTATGCTCAAAGTTCACCATACACAGAAGTAAAGATGCTTACTAATTATTTGATTGCGAAAGATGGGGGAGGGGGATTGGGAGGGCGACGTAACTTGGTTGGTAGAGTGAAATAGTTTCTAATTAGAAGTACTTGGTTTGATCCCCTGATTATGCAGTCTTGCTTTCTGCTGGTTTGATCGGTTAAAATAAGAGAAAGTTTTGCTTTGTTCGATCAGTGGTTACTTATAGCTATATGAGACAAGGGGATTGAAGTTAAAGTTGAGTTGACTTCTCTTAAGATAGGCACAGAGAAGTTAGATAAATTGGCGAACAACAATTATTACGGCACGTTAAAACTCTGACGTAGTTTGTGCAAATCCAATCAACTTCGCAACCTTCATAATTGTTTTTCTTTCTTAAAACCGTGTTTTCATTTCTTTTCATTCGCTCTTGATTTTCAATTTTAGAACCAAAGGACTTCCAAAGCACAATCAGGCGCAAAATGTCTTTTTAACTCGCCGTATTGTCAATAAAATTAATATTTTTTATCTTTCAGTGGCAACTGAAAAAAAAGCCTAACGCAATCGAAATCAAAACAGACCACAGAAAAAACCCAACCAAAAACAAATTAAAAACAAAACTAACAAAACAGAAAATCGTCAACTGAAACAAAAACTCACAACGACGGCTGGAGTTGCTCCCCTTTAATTTAGGGAGTGCCCCTTATCGACCGCATCTCGGGATTAATGCTAATCAGATTAACCAATGGACACTTTGAGGGAAAAAACAGAAAGACAAGAAAAAAATCGAAGTAGTCTCGAATGTGTGTTTATATTAATGAACGGCATTGAACGCTGAGTAATATTAGACACAGGATGGAAGAAAGAATAGCTGAGTCTGTATTCTCAAAAGATATTTAATACAATGCATGCACTTGCAGTTCCGCCATTAATCTCTCTGAGGTTAGTCGAGTCTCTTCTGCTTAAGTCCCCTTCAGGATCAAGAACGGTAACCCTGGATGTCAGTCATGCATGCGCATCTGTGCTATGGAATAAAAAAGGGAGAAAGATGAAAAACACGATAGGGCAGGATTAATGATGGAAGAGCGGGATGGTGGATCTTGATTAAAAAAGTACAAATCTAAACCGAAAGCGCAGCGAGGAAAGAACTTCATTATTAATGTAGAGGATTTTGCGCGTTCCCCAAGGGCGTCAAGTAATTTATGAACTATCTTTTAGACGCTATTCAGGATAATGTTCCAAAACTTAGTCCCTCATACTTTTTGTCCGTCCGTCAACCATATGTCGTGTGAACATCATTTGGGGTATAAAGAATGGAACCATTTTCTGGAATGTACCGAAACAGGCATACAGATTGAAATAATAATATATATGGACATCTTTCAAACTTAATGGGAATAAGTCTAAGTCAAGGCCTCAGTCTTAGTACAAAAGAACCATATAACAACAGTCTTGATATAGTTACAACATGTTGTGATGAATATAATCGACACACAAATTCTTGAATCAAAACCTTTATTTCTTTGTACATGTACAGACAAAGAGCAAAAAACATTATGTCCAAAGGCTTAAATCACATTGACAAAGCAGTGATACATGTAGTGGGACTTTTGTCTCAGCTGATCTTGATATAAGCTTTTATGACTGTACTTACTCCAACTTAACCAGTAAGAAACAAGGTAATCTAATTGTGAGGCAGAATCCGGGAGGTCAGATATGAAGGCGATCCCTCTACCAATACCACTAAATAGTAGACACCAATCAGTTATGGGGGAGAGGAGAGAGGAAAGAGGGGAGAGGGGGTGAGTAGCAAAGAATTAATCTGAAGAATCTAATAAGCGAGGCTAGGGCGCGGCGCGCGCCTAATTGGAAAGCTCTCATTATCAAATCAAGTCAACGGTTGTTACCGCTGATGGTCGGGGATGGTCTGGGATCTACACCCTACAGACGCCGCTAGCTCTAGCTGTAGTTGAGTTGGTTTAACGTCCAACATCAGCGTTATATAGGCTATTTTGTGGACGGGCCCCAAGACTAACGTCTGACAATTATTTGTGCTGCCACACAGGAGACAGGGCGGGGATACCATACCATGACTTCTGTCTCAGCTGGTCACGATAAACTGGCACCGATCCAACCAGTGCGGAGCGAAATCGCCAGGGCTCAAACCACGGAGCTTTTGCGTCGGAAGCCGAAGTTCTACCCCAGGCCACCCGAGCTAGCTAGCTCTACTGCTCTGGGTTTCTTAGGGTGTTGGACCCTGTGTGGATGAGAGTCTTGAACCTTTATAGAGCTAACTTTATTAAAACTTTGATTAATATGATCCTCATAACTGATTGGTGTCTACTATTTGTAGGGGGGGGGGCTTGTGGCCATGACATCTGGCCGCTTGTTTGTCCCTAATTCAATCTCTTTGTGGCTACTTGTGAGCGCAGGCAAGGACCATCGAGCTCGTCAACAAATTCTGGTTCTGCTTTTGGGGTTTTGTTTTGTTTTGTTTTGTTTTGATCTTTTAATAATGTCATTTCTTTTTTATTTCTGTAGTTAAGCTTTGATCTGTAAGCTTAACTTATTTGTGTATGGGGGATGTTATTTTTGCATTCTCCCTCTGAGTATTAGACATCTGCAATTATTTGTTTAAAAAATTGACAGTGATGTAATAAAGGCTCATTAAATTTAAAGCTTGTTTAATTAACACTATAGTTGCGATTTCAACTTAGAGTTTTAGAAAAAATTTTTATAATGTAAAACAGTAACCTTTGAAAAAACTAAGGATCGAATCTTGAATCTCCTTTCTGTAAACCCAGACGTATACCAAGTATGATCAGTGCTATGTAGCCCCCTCTTTTTCCACCTTAATTGAAGCCGAATGATTGTGTATATTTCAGTAGGCATATTTTTCTCCAAAGTTGGAATCAGCAGCTAATACATGTATTGGGGATTTTCTTTTTTTCTTTTCTCTGATACTTCATAGTTAGAAAGTCAATTTAAAAAAACTTTTAAACTTTTAGACAATAATATCTTTTTATCCTTTACTTTCTTTTTCCCCATGTGAACTGATGTTATTGTTTTTTGGTAATTCCATTTATCAGTTTTTGTAATGTCTAATTTACTTTTCGTTTTATAAAAAGAATACCCCCCCCCCCCCAAAAAAAAAAAAAAAAAAAACCAAAAAAAAAACCCAACAAAAACAACAAAAAACAAAAACAAAAACAACAACAACAACAAAAACAAAAACAAAAACAAAAACAAAAACAAAAACAAAAACAACAACAACAACAACAACAACAACAACAACAACAACAACAACAACAACAAACACAATAAAAACGACCATCTGCATTGTTTCATCAATAAATAACCATCTTTACACGCAGCCCCACGAAGACGAAGAATCAAACCCGCTCCCTGGTGCAGAGAGTACCATAGAGAAGTCAGTTCCGCCGGTTGGTCACCAAGACCATGGGAGTCCTTCACCCACCAGGTCCACTTCAGAGCCCAAGTCTGGACACACTGGGCTACCGAAGCTGGCCCTACCAGGATTGACTAGTCGCGGTCAGACTAGACTAACCCTTGGAGAGTTTTACGCTATGACTGATAGCAGCCCTAGTCGTGAGTTAATTGATTCAAATTGTTCTTTACCAAAAAATTAATATTGGATTTACAATAAAAAAAACAAAAACAACAACCCACCCATTAACAATATAGAAGCGTTTCAACCTTTTCTTTCAAGCTTTGACTACTTTTCATAAAGATTCTATTACTTGGTGTCTGTTTTTTTTTTTTTTTTTTCTTTTGAAGAGGTAAAACATAAAGATTCTATAACTTTGTGTCTGTTTTTTTGCTGTTGTTTTTTCTGTTTTGAAGAGGTAAAAATACAAGACATATCTCAAAGTATTAGCTGAATTGTTTCTTTTGCCTTCTTGTTTAGTTTATGAAGGTGTATGCTTTTTCCCACCTCTCCCTCGTTTTGTCTTTGCCTTCTTGTTTAGTTTATGAAGGTGTATGCTTTTTCCCACCTCTCCCTCGTTTTGTCTCTCTGTCTCTCTGTGTCTGTATCTCTCCCTATCTCTTTCTCTCTCTCTATCTCTGTCTCTCCCTACCGCTTTCTCTTTCCCTCCTCTCTCTCTATCTCTCTGTCACGCACGCTTTCTCTCACTGAATCTTTGATTCTTTCTTCTCTCCTTTTTCCCTTTCACTATCTCTCTCCTTTCTCTCTCTCTCTCTCTCTCTCTCTCTCTCTCTCTCTCTCTCTCTCTTCCACTTCCTATCGGCCTGTGCAGTTTATGTCCATATTGTGTCATCATGAGTATGGGAATTAAATAATCACATTAAATTTCTTGAGCAATACCTCATATTTTAATGATCGCTCTTCTACATTTTAGATATTAAATACCTAAACGGGTCTTATGTACTTCGGTTTGAAGTAACATTCTTCAATAGTGTGCATAGGAAGTCCGTACGAAGTAACAACTTTGCTTTTATAAAAAAAAATGGCATGATTGTGCTCTTAAAAATGATACGACAATGCACTAATTTAAAATTATTTCAAATTGTGTTAAGTGGACTAAATACAAAGGTGTTTGAACCTCTATAACTGTCGAAATAGGACCTCTATTCGCAAGGCAGAAATTAAGCATTGTTGTTATACAAACATATGTCAACATGCAAAAATGTCACCTGGGAGATCTCAAGCAAAATAAAACAGAAAGATTCAAAGAAAGGAAATACATACACAGTGAAATGAATTTAAATTGTTTTTCTTCCTCTAGTTAAAGAAAACGGAAGCCACAGCTCTATGTCCCAAGATGAAGAAAAATTCATTGGTTCCAATGAAGAAGAACAGCAAGAGATAATGGCCCCTCCTGTCGTCATGGTAGAATCTCCACAAGATGACAACGAGTTAAAAACACAAGAGACACAATACCATACGGATACACATCCAAGCGAAGACCAGGAAAATATACAGTCGCCTTCAAAGCCTAAACTCAAAACCAAGCACCATTCAGCTCCGGCCTCGGCTAAATCCTCGTCCGGTTCTTCAGAAGTTAGCGAGAGCAGCCTGAAGAAACGCATGGCGGAGAATCTTAGCGCCAACAACTCCTTCAGATCCCGGGAACCATGGAGCGTGAACCACCAACCCCGGCAAATGCAGCTCCTGAACAAACATGGCGCACGCTCGCCCATCAAGCCCAAAGCGCTAGCCCCGCCCAGTCCAGTCGGCCTCAGCCCAAGGTCGCCGAATCTCCTACCCCGAGCGAGGTCCACGGAGCAGCCGTCTACAACGACAACACCAATAGATCGCTCTCACACAATGTTCATCAGTCGTACACCCGCGGAACAGTTCCTCCTTCCGAGAAGGGAACCGACTTTCATGGCCTGCCAATCTCTGGCGCTGGTGGACCTCAACGATCTCCGCCAAGGTTCGGTCTTTGACCAAGACGACAACGGATATCAAGGCCATGACCAAGGTCAAGGTCATTTTCAGCACCCTGGTCTGCTTCACGGTAGTCGAGGTGGAAGTTCTGTAGCGTCCAGGCTGGAGATGGCGTCCACTCCCATTGACTGCGATGCTGAGTTGAACCATGTACTACGCCAGAGGACGCCTCTGATGGCGATGTACCCTCACTTTCTCTCCGCGTCCGAGACTCCAAACGCCATGAGTATCACACAGCAGCGCGCGCATGATCTTGTAGGATCTGGGTCGATGATGGGTCAGCCTGAGAACCAGGCCATGTTCGCGTCCCCTTCGCCCAACCTTGGCCGCCTTGTTAGTAATGTGAGTAGACCCTTCGTTACCTGTTATAATATTTGTGTGTGTGTGGCTTAATGAGTAAAATTTTGAGGAAAAAAAGATGCGCAAATTTTGTTTGATTTCGTTAGTTTTGAATTTCAAATAATAATTATTATACACATTTTGTAGTAATAGAACTGATTTTGAATTGTTTATAAAGTTTCAATCATTAGCAACCCTGGAAATAGTACATGTAACAAAAGCGGTGTGGTAGTAGTAGTAGTAGTAGTAGTAGTAGTAGTAGTAGTAGTAGTAGTAGTAGCAGCAGTAGTAGCAGTTGCTGCAGTAGTATTAGTAGGACAAGTAGCAGTTTATGTGAAAAAGTCCATTCTATGCTGTGTGTAAGATTGCTTTACTTAAGAAAGACCACACTATTATTTCAGACTAGTTTTCTGCTGTGTTTTGTGAATACTGATAAAATTAAAGCTAGGCGTGCCAAAATAGCTCAGTAAACGTTAGGCTGACTTTCAGGAGGTTAAAGGTTTGAATATCTGATTGGTGACATACAAAGTAGCAAGGGCTGCATTTACCAATGGGTTTGGAAACCAGGTTAGATTCACAGAACGAGAAAGAGAGAGATAGATATATATATATAGAGAGAGAGAGAGAGAGAGAGAGAGAGAGAGAGAGAGAGAGAGAGAGAGAGAGAGAGAGAGAGAGAGAGAGAGAGAGAGAGAGAGAGAGAGACAGAGAGAGACAGAGAGAGACAGAGAGAGCGACTGATGGAGAGAGACAGGGAGAGAGAGAGAGGGAGAGAGAGAATTAGAGAACACAATTACCAACAACAGGGAACCACGATATACGGTAAAAGAAATATAGAGTATTGATAGATTAAGGAAAATAGCGGCAGAAGAGTGATACAATTTTGCAGATTGAAAAAAGAGTTAATTACACTGTCTCATTATCTTCACTTACACGATTTTACTACCACGAATATTGTAACTCTACAGGAAAATGATAAGCGCCTACCATAAGACCTGAAAAAAATGATGATGTGTGGTATCGATAGCTTCAGCTGGAACCACCTGTGATGGTTACTGGATAGGCTTACTGGCCTAGACAATTTTGTCTGTTGCGTAAGAACAACAAGCCGTGGGTGGTCTTCCGCTGGGAAGCGTTTATCTCCCCTGTGCAACCAAAACATTGGCAGTGGAAACAAACAAAATGGTGTGTTGCAGGAAGTGAGGTCTGTCTCTGCCGGTTCCAACAGTAAACAAAATAACAGGGAGAGAGAGAGAGAGAGAGAGAGAGAGAGAGAGAGAGAGAGAGAGAGAGAGAGAGAGAGAGAGAGAGAGAGAGAGAGAGAGAGAGAGAGAGAGAGAGACAG
>RQTK01000407.1:219032-230659 GCA_003991915.1 Elysia chlorotica
GACAGACAGACAGACAGACAGACAGACAGACAGACAGACAGACAGACAGACAGACAGACAGACAGACAGACAGACAGACAGAGACAAAGGGGCGAGAGGGAGATAGAGAGAAAAAAAGAGAGAGAGAAAGAAGGAAAGAGAGGAAACGAAAGAAGGAAAGAGAGGAAACGAAAGAGTAAGCAAGTAAGCGTTTAGAGATTACAAAATTAATTCACTATAGATACTACAGTATATAGAGGAAAAAAAAAAGATTGTTTAAAAATAACAGTGAAACAAAATCATAGAAACAATAACAAGACGTAGAGAAAAAAACCCCGGTAGTTTAAGAAAAAAGTCAACTCGTGAAAGGTGGTCCTAACAACATTCTTAATTACAACTGAACGGAGCTCTCTGTACTCAAAGGAAAATCACACAGAATAAAAACAGAGAAAATGTGAACCTAACTCAACAGCACTAAGACGAGTAATAATAACATCTGTTTGAAATAAGCTTCAAATGTAAGATGTGAATATTCTTTGATTAGTGAAAGTTTTGGAAAGAGAAAACCAAAAAGAGCAAAATAAGAAAAGACCAAAAGGCCAATATTTTAATGAAAAGCCGAAACATCTGCAACATCAGTCCTTCAAGTTTAACAAACGATCTTTAATCCCCACACCTATTTTTCTTCTACATGTATATTAAAAAAAAAGACGACAACCATACAACAATCTTTCCTGTTCACTCACACTCTGTTATTCCTCGCACTCGCCTTTGACAGACTTTGCGATGTACAGAATGTTAACGTGTGACATAATCGTGCCCGACAGGCATAGGATTTGCTCATTGGCTCCATAAGTCTACAATACACTTTTGATTGGACGTATGTGCAGGTTCTCTTACCCATCGTCTTGGGGGGCGCGGTGGTCCTGGGGTAGAACATCGGCTTCCGACGCAAAAGGTCCGGGTTCGAGCCCTGGCGATTGCGCTCCTTACTGTTTGGGTCGGTGTCAGTATAATCTGACCGGCTGAGAAAGGAGTCTCGTGTGTGGCAACACATAAAATTGTCAGACGTCAGTCTTGGGGTCCGTCCACAATATAACCTATATAGTGCTGATGTTGGACGTTAAACCAACTCCAACTCCGATCGCTCATTGGCTCCGCAAGTCTACAATACACTTATGATTTGACGTCCGTGAGGTTCTCTTAGCTACCGTCTTCATTTTACTATAGGCCCTGTTTCTCGCAAGACCTCGAATGGCTATGCGAACTCCCGTGGGTCGGACGGAGGCTCAGGAGCTTTTGCCCGGGACAAGTGATGAGCGGTCAAGCGGAAAATCTGGACATGAGCCAGTCATTAGTGTGAGCATATGAGATGGCGAGGTCCCGCTAGCCCCATGCACGTGCGGCCGGTTATTTCTGTCAGGTTAGGAGGGAGCTCCGACAACGCATCCGTTTGCACGCAACGCGAATAATTATGAGATTTGAGACAAGGTAAAACAGGTTTTAGGGTTCTTGAGAGTTAAAGCGGATGTTTCGAATAATACATTATTTCTGTGATCCTCGTTTTTGTATTTATTGTTGGTGCAAAATTTTAAGAAAATGTTGGTTTTTTTAAATAATAAAATGTATATGTTATTAAAGTTTTGTTGAAGGGTAAGACTCGTTCAATGGGTGCCTTAAGGTGCTTAATACAGTAATGTATGAGAAAAAAAATAAGTTTGATAATCTTATCAGGGTAAAGATTGTTTTAGAATAAATAAATAATGTTTTCAAATAGCAAAAAAGAGTACTAGAAGAAAGGAAGTCTGTGTGAAGTTTTTGTTTACATATTGACTCAGTGAAACAGACATAATCGTGGAATCGAATCGAAAAAATACCAATTTTAATAGAAAAGAAACTACTGGCATTAAATTCGATCCTTTTTTTTTCTTCTTTTTTTTGGGTAAATAGCATCTAAGCTCATTATAAGAAGAAAAATAATCATGATCGTTTAACAGTTCCGAAGCAATCACAAGGTAAAAGGTGTATACTGGGCCTCAATTATTACGCATTAATTCTTCGCTTTTACGGCAGAACTTCTGAGAGAGTGATAACAGTTCTATTAATAAAAATCGGTGCGTGCGCACCATTTCGTGTGTTTCTAGATTTCTTGTAACCATGGGCAATTTCTCTCACCGTGCGCTGGCTAATTTTATATGACGGGACATGAAAAAATGTATTTGGCAAAGCGATCAGCCTCACGTGCAATTTAAGCCTTGTTGGTTTTTCACTTAGATTGACAAGTCATTTAAAATCTCGCCATATCAGAAAGGACATCTTTAAATGTTTATAATGAGAAGAGAAGGTATAAAACTGGTAAGCTGAGAATCTGTCACAGTTTTTGTATCTATGTGGGGAAATAGAGATATTAAATTCTGTCATTCTGTCATTATAGAATGTTATGAGATATGTGTCATACAATGCTCTCCATTGAAACCACAACTAGCTTAAGCATAGCAGGGCAAAGTTTGAAATTCCTTGAAAATGATTATCTAAAACAATAGTAGCATAATAAAATTATATTAAAATTATTCTGAGTGATATTATTACTGTGGAACTCACGAGAATTGAATAACCGAAAAAAGGCTGTATAATCATGTTTCTTCGGCAACTCTGGAGTTAAAACTTTTATAAAGCTGGATTTATTCTGCATTAATTTCCTTAAATACTTGATCAACATGGAGCAGCTCTACAACAGTAAAAATACGTATCCCCAAAAAGTGCATGAGTAAACAGCGACTTTTACTATTTATGAAACATAATAAAACTTATAATGCAAACATTAAGACCAACAACATACAAAAACAAAACAACACACAACAAAAACACTTTAAAGTTATAGAAATAGTTTTTACATTTGAAACTTTTGAAAATCAGTTTGTTTTCCCTCTTGTCTTTCTCCAGCCTATTCTGAGGAGATCGCGCACAATGTACTCGCATGCGACCACCAGAGGGGCTGGAAAATACTACAGGAAGCCGGGCCTGCCTGGTACCGGGTACAAACCCGCGGTGGGGCCAGGCTCGGTGCGACCGCTCTTGCGACAGACCACATCGCTGGAAGCAATCCCTAAGTCGAGCATTCGGAACAACGGAGGTTGGTTCTTTTAACTGATTTCTATTTATAGATTGCTATAAATAGAAATCTGTGGTTCTTCTCGATAATCCGATAAATGTTTCTGTTAAGTACAACATTCTTGACTGATCGTTGGTTTCGAACCGCGGACCTCCCAATTGGGAGGTTAACGCGGTTCTTCTCGACAAAATAATATTTCTGTTAAGAATACATGCATCGTGCTCATCTGTTGTTGTTTAAGAATACATACATCTTTGTTGTTGTTGTTGTTGTTGTTGTTGTTGTTGTTGTTGTTGTTGTTTTTGTTTTACATAGCTTTTACCATTCAAGTCCTAAAAGGCGGGAACATGTTTGATCTTTCTTAACTGATGCTAGAGAGGATAGATTTAAGGGATAAAATTTACAATATTATAATAATGGTGCCTCTTCTGTTTAATACTGTATTTTACACTCTCTGGACACTTCCTGCGTAGAAAAAGATGAATAGGCATAAAATAATGAGTTGTAGAAAGTATAAGTAGCATAGTGACTTTTGACGTAGTCTAGCTTTCATAGCATTTTAATGTCTTAGCATGTATCTCTTTACAAAAATCAATCAATTTGCACGGCGTCGAGGAAAAGCAACATCTGCAAAAAAAAAAGACCATTCAGAGTACGCATTCATTTATACTAAATCTTGTTATTTTTGTACCATTTTCAAGGCACAGAAGCACCCGACCTTGCTATCCTCACACCCAAACAGTCAGCTTTAAAATCTCTCCAAGACCAAAGAGCGGGGAACACAAGTCTTGATGACGTAACCAGTAGAAAAGCGGTGTATTCTAGCGCGGCTTCCTGGAGATCTAGAAACCACACGTCCTTAGGGCTCGGGAAGGACACAGCCCCCACCATCCCTGTAAGGAACAAGACCCAGTTACACCTGAACGGCGTCGCCGCAAAAAGTAACGGTAGCATCCATTCCGACTCTAAACCCATGGGATTGAGTCAAGGTTTATCAAAACAACTGCATAAAATTACTAATGTGTCCACAAAACATGGCAGGAAACTTGCGAATTTCAGTGATATACAGAGGGATGATATGTCGAAAAAGAAAATTCAAGTTGTGGAAATAAAAGCAGAGAGTATGAAAAAGTATTCTTAATATTAACCTTTTGACGGTGGACTCTAAACCCTCGCAAAAAATATTTATTAAGAAACTTTAAGGACCATAAAACTAATAAAAAAAATACATTTACAAAAAATTATCGGTATTCATGAAACTGAACAATGATGTTTTTTTGCATGTGAGATCATCTGAAACGTAATGTACACAGGTGCCTTTTGTAATGTGAATACAATTTTCCAAAAATATTTTGGAGTTATTTTAAATAGTGGAACGGAATCTCACCATACTAGCCTGATCAGGGCCTGATCAGGGAGGGAGAGAGAGAGAGAGAGTATCAGAAACATTACATGGTAGTGGACATTTCAATAAATTCGTATGTCCTTTAGTTTAGTTTAGTTTAAGCCTCTTGATTCGTTGTGGAACATAGAGCCGCAGCAACTACCCTCCACCTGACTCGGTTTCGGCTGGTCCTCTTCAGCTCGGCCCATGTGGTGCCGGCAGTTTTTATCTCTGCGTAGGTTCTTCTCCGCCAAGTCTGCTTTGGACGGCCAACCTTTCTTTTTCCTTGGGGATTTCTATTGTAGTGCAGGTTCTAAAATAAGTGAAGAGATTACAGAAGGGGTGGAGCCCTTGTACATTGATATGTATTATGTAAAATGTATTCAATAGATCTATCGATAGAACTATAGCTTGAACAAAGAAAAGCAATTTATAAAAGTAAATGTGATTGGGGTAGTTTTTGTCATTTTAAATCTAAGATGTTTTCAGAGCTATTAGATGTTCATATAGTGTGATAAAAATATCGTTATACATGTGTGCCAAAAATAGGGCTTTCATGGTGGATGCGGTATGATAAACCAAGAGATTTGACTCCTTATCTTACTTGTTTGCTCATTTTTTTAAACGATCGATCTTATAATTCTATGCATTTCCATAAAATGCCCAGCCTTGCCATAATTTACCTTAATAGATTGTGTCACTTCGTTGTATCTTAAGTGACACGACTAAACCAATTATGAAATATCTTGAAGGTTATCATGAAGAAAAAAATGTCATACAATCAATACAACATGATGTATAACCAGCGTTATGTCTTCCAATCTCAATGTAAATATAAACCTGTTGTAGTAAGTGCAATGATGCTTTAAACCTAGAACCTGGGCTTATGCTAGTTCGGTTAAGTGAAAAAATCTGTTATTTAATGCTGGCGTCTAAGTTTGAATCACCGCTGTACTTATTACCTTTGTATATATACTTAAGATGCCATAGTCACTGTATATATTTCTCATTGAAGATAATTTATTTTAAGCTTTGATTAAGTTAAATAATTTAAGGCGTTCCATCTAATTTGCATTAGTTCGGGTATTTTAAATGTGTGTTTGCCGTGTACATTTTAGTCTTAGGTATCTGTACACTTTATGTGAATATTGATCTGCGAAATAAAATTGTCATATTCGTAGAATATAATTGGAATATTTTTTTAGCATCCCTTTTGTCAATCTTTTGTTTTTGTTATTTTTTTTATTGTTCTTAATATTTCTTGTGTGTGTGTGTGTGTGTGTGTGAGAGAGAGAGAGTGTTTGCTTCCATATTTTTGTCGCTATTGCTATCAGGAGAGATGGGTTAAGATATGATATAGGCCGCTGAAGTAATTGTATCACTGTTGTGACACAGGATGCGGTTATGATAAAAAATAAAAAAACATGGTTACTAGCTTGCAATTTAGTAAAAAAATACAAAAAACAAAACAAAAAACAACCCATTAATTTTAAAGTCACGTAACAAAATTACACATTCGTCCTCCCCTTCCTATAGTTCTTGCCGCTGATTTTTTATTTTTTTATTTTTGATGTGTTCGTGTCTATTGATATTGCCATTGCTTCTGTAGTGATTTATTATTGCTTTCACAATTATTTAGCTAGTATGAGGCCTTCCATATTTCTTGTTCAGGAAAAACAACCGATGATCCTCTACATATTAAAAAAAAATCTCTAACGTCAACAGCGTATCAGCATTACAAAAAGGAAAAGAAAAGATCATTAATCAGGTACCTGGAGACACAGTTAAAAAGGAAGTCCTCATGTATATGTTTTTTCTACAAGGACCGACACGTCATTCCTAGCATTGTCCTATTGATAACTAAGTGCATTGTACTGACAAGATCTGACATCAAAGTGAATGAAAATAAACACAACCAAGTTAGTCCTGTCTCCCTCAAGACAAAAACTGATATAGTGGTTAAATATATCGACTTTTGAACCTAACTGACAGTGAAAAGACACTCTCGAAAGATGATCTTTTTTTAGCCTAGGGGCAAGCTGGGAAACGGAGAAATCCGATGGTTTGCCTTTTCGTGTTTACACAAGGGTCCCCTAGAGGATCAGCTTGCGCCCAACTATTGAACACGCGCCGAGCGAGAATTCCCGTAAGGGCAATAAGCCTGCACACAAGCGCTTCCTGTTGTTGTGAGCGCAAGCGGCAGAGCAAGCGGTTTTGCTGATGTTGGGCTGGAACATGGCGGCTGGTGCTCAGGGACTTGTCTCCGAGGTCCGGGGTATCCGCCTGTTCCGAGCTGTTCGACTGCTCTCTGATTGGATCATTAACGACAGAGCTTCATGGCTGTAAGTCAGACATGACCGAGATAAAATGATGGGATGATATCCTGACAATTAGAAAAAACAACGAAACAAAACAAAAAAACAATGAAAAAAAAAGGGTCGCATCCAGCACCATAGGCACTCAAGCATTGTGCAACCTGAGTGTTGAATAACAAAACAACAAAGAAGGATTACAATTTTTTACCTTAAAGTACATATATATTAAGTCTTAACAGTATAATAGGGCTTATCTCTTTTAACAAAAAAAAAAAAATCACATGATAGCCATGTGCTGTTTTTTGTTTGTTTGTTGTAAGCAATGTGTTGATTGGGCCAGAGCATACACCTATTTTAATATTTATTTTTGCACGAACCAGCTTACAAGCATAACGTGACTTTTATGAGAAAGAGGTTGGACCCATTAGTACTAGCGGTAGCTACACGGGACAGCAAATATTTAATTGTTGAAGATCTAGAACTATTACGCTGGCAGGTGATAAAAAGAGACGTCGTTTTAGACGATCCAGATACTTAGCCACCACACTCAATCCAAATCAAATCCCCTCAATCACAAACATCACTTGATCAACCATCCATATATCTGCTTAATGATACTGGTCAAAATCTAGATCGAATCTAGATCTAAGACAAAGTGAAAACAGACATAGATCTAGATCTCCACAACGTAGACCCAGCTTTAGATCTGCTACACCACCACAAAAATCAGACTCACGCGGATAAGATCTGCATTGCCACTAACGTCTCCACCACACATCAGTCAGGCAACTTTTGCGCTTACACCACCAACTGGCCTAAACCATGACAATATCAATGTTGTTGCCCACATAATGTGGGGAATGACAAAGACATTCCAATATTATGACGCAAAATTATGGCCCACAGAAACATCCTCACTATTCTGTGCCGATGGTCACGTAAATTTACCACCCTTGCAAATTCTACCGAAACCTTTGCACCAGCTGTTTGTGGGGGATACTGTAGAATCTAGACATTTTTGAAATAACATTCGAAGTTACAATTCAGCCATCCGCATCCGCATAACTGTGTGTAAATGAGGACATGTTACCGGCAGGGGTATGCCGTCTTGGAGCAAGTGGTACTGTTTGTAATGGAATTGGTATTGATTTAAACTTTTAATCCTGCGAATTCGCAGGGCTTCAACTAGTATATACATAATAAACTTTACCTACTGTGTTTACATAGATACAGGCACAATCATTATTTATTTATATAATGCACTCATAAGCAAACCCAGTTTTGAAAATTGAACTGGATGTGAAACATATGCACAGGTGACGCTTTCTCTTTTATACTTGATGTCAAGGACGATAAGAGTGAGGACAGACTTAGCAGAGGGTGGCAATATAATGACGGGGTCTAATGATAATAATTATGGTTTTCAGCCGAGTGCAATATCTAAAAGCAGCATGTATTATCGAAATACTGGTAACTAAGGACATTTCAAGTAGGGGGCAATTACTAAAACTTGCTCAAAATTTATCAACTCCCTCCTCCCGAATAAAACAACAACAACAACAACAACAACAAAAGTTCTTAGATCTTATTGTGGTACATGTATAACTCTCAACTGAGAAGACATCTATTCAATGGTGGCATATGTTTTTGATTTTTTAATTTTTTCCAGAAAGCATGCGTATCTTAGATGTTCTAAATACACGTACATGTACAATAAATTATGTTCTTGCAACTGTTGCTCTCAATTGTCCTTAAATAAAGAAAATCATACATTTCTTTATCATGAAATATTTTGTGTGTGTAAAATAGTCAAGCCTTCGATAAAATTTTAAAAGGACCCACATCAAACAAAGAATATTAAATGTACTTGAAACTTGATGTCTTTTTAACACTAGCAATACTAAATACAGACAAAGGGTTTCAGTTTTCACAAATGTGTAATACTGTACTCTCTAAAATCAAACGTACAGTATTTAATAGATTTTGAGACATGCAAAAGTAAGAAAGAATAAATCGTAGAAAACGACATTGATTCCATTGTAATATAGTTAGCAAACTAAAAACAGTAAATTAACTAAAAATAATAAACAAACTAAAAATAGTAAACAAACTAAAAATAGTAAACAAACTAAAAATAGTAAATTAACTAAAAATAGTAAACAAACTAAAAATAGTAAACAAAGTATACGTCACGGTGCAAACGAGACGAGTGCGAGACCCCCATAACAACAGGCCAAGCCTTCGAAATGATCGCAGTGATTACATTTTATCATAAAAAAGGGTAACTTACTGTGATCTATCTCTTATAAATCATAACCATATTTAGTTCAGATGATACTCAGAGAGGAGTTTTGTTCAGCCCACTCAGTATACACTGCAACAATGAGAAATGATCACACTGCTCCTTCTACAGTAACTATTTTTATAGAATAATTCACTTGGACTTTAAAAGCAATTATTTGTCTACTTTGATGACTTTGTTTGCTAGTTTTGGAAGGCTCGGTTTATTTAAGACCTACGGCCCAAGTCCAACTCAGTTCAACGTTATGACTCAGATCAAGAGTAGTTTTGTACATAAATAATCAAAACAATGTCAGTCGTCAGGGTATAACTTTATAGCGTGTTGTACTTACTAAATAAAATGTTCGTATTGATTGTGGGACTTAGCAATCGAGCACTCATTTAAATGGAAATGATTGAAATAACAGTCTAAGAGAAGACTTGACAGGGCCAACACCGAGGGTCGAAGTCAATTATTTCTAGTCCTCTCTCTCGCTCTCTCGCTCTCTTTCTCCCTCTCTCTCTCTCTCTCTCTCTCTCTCTCTCTCTCTCTCTAAATCTTATCCATTTTCTCACCCCCCTCCCCCTCTCTCTCTCTCTCTCTCTCTCTCTCTCTCTCTCTCTTTTTTCTTCATTATTATTTTTCCATATTTCCCCTTCACAGAGAACTCAACCTTGAAGTGATTTTAACCACAGACTCACTCTTAGAGTTCACGCTCACTCTTAAACACCAGCAGAAGCTGAATCTATGGGCCCCAGGCTGACCCGAACCCTAGCCACCGGTTACGACCTGAGAGCCTCTGCCTGAAGCCTCTCTGATGGGGTCACTCCTGGAAAGAGAGAGAGGGGCCAAGACCTCCAAGACCCCTAAGACCCCCAAGACCCCCAAGACCCCCAGGTTTTGTCTGCAGTGACCCCTCCCTCATTGAAAGCCTGGCTGCTCACGCGACAGAAGGGGGGGACACTGAACCAGGGACGAGTTACGCACTCCCGTCCATTATTTGTCTCCGATTTCCTCACCAGCGCGTACTATTCATTCACTGCGCTGTGCATGTGCGCATGCGTACACGGAGGATCCTGTCACGTGATATACGGACACACCGGAAAAGGAAGTGCGCTTGGAATGGTTTACGGTGAAAAGTGTGCTAAAAGTTTAAAAAAAAAAAAAAAGAAAAAAGGTGATTACCAGGTTAAATTCACTGTTATATTTTATTTCAAAAAGTGAGGAAATCTTTGAATTGCGCTCATGTTACAATGTGAACATGTAAAGTCATTATCGTGAGTTTTAAATTTTTTTAATCGTTATGATTACAGTCGGTTGCACCGTGTATTAATCCATTGTTACAGCTTCTTTAAAAATATTTTAATTATTGTAAGGGTAAACCTTTGAAAGGAGTTTATGACATAAAATCATACTGTGATGCTATTATCTAAAATAGCAAATACTTGTATTTAATTAATTATGATTTTTATCATTTATATCGAGCATTAATTTGCTGGATATAATTAAAACAGAAAAGAAGGACCAAATGAGAAGTGTACAAAATAATGGGTAACAATAAAAATGTTGAAAGATAAATATTTTTCGAACAATAATTGAGAGAAATGAGTCATTATTCAATAAGTATGTGTGTCTGTCTGTTTGTCTGTCTGTCTGCTTCACGTTAGTTATATAGGCAGTTGATCGTCAAGGATGCCTAGAATGGTAAATGTAACCATGACATTTTATTGAGAGACGATTTAAGGTAAGGTGAAATATATTTAAGATACAAAGAAAAGAGAGAGAGCAAGATTATTTACCCCGTGCCTGAAGACGCTGGCAGATGCGAAGCTGCGTCTTGTGTCCCCTTCTGTCTTAACTCCCTCTCCTCTGGCCATTTAAGACTCCTAGATACGAACGCCGCGATAATAGAAATTAAAGCCCGCGACAAAGGCTCAATTCATAAAAAGATAATCAGGCTTGGGCCTAGAGGTCCCCGTGAACCCTGACCTGACCTGACCCCCGGCTGCCCACTGCCCTCTGACCCGACCTGACCCCGCGCCTGACCCAAACAAAACTGGGTTGGGCTCAGGCAACTGCAGGACCGACCATGCGTCCCTGAGGGTTCGTAACCGCAGAATCTGGGTGTGTGTCTGTCTGTCTGTGTATGTGTGTGTGTATGTGTCTGTGCCTCCTTGTCCTTGTCTCTGTAACTCTCTATCTGCCTCTTTTTCTCCCTCTGTCTGTCTGTCTATCTGCCTGTTTATCTGTCTGTCTATCTGTATGTCTGTCTGTCTGTCTGTCTGTCTGTCTGTCTGTCTCTCTCTCTCTCTCTCTCTCTCTCTCTCTGTGTGTCTCGGTCGCTGTCTCTATCTGTATGTCTGTCTGTCTGTCTGTATGTCTGTCTCCTCTCTCCTCTCTCTCTCTCTCTCTCTCTCTCTCTGTGTGTCTCGGTCGCTGTCTCTATCTGTATGTCTGTCTGTCTGTCTGTATGTCTGTCTCCTCTCTCTCTCTCTCTCTCTCTCTCTCTCTCTCTCTCTCTCGCTCTCTCTCTCTCTCTCTCTCTCTCTCTCTCTC
>RQTK01000407.1:230928-243081 GCA_003991915.1 Elysia chlorotica
TGATGATGATGATGATGATGATGATGATGATGATGATGATGATGATGGAGATGACGGAGGGGACAGCGTGGTGATTGGTCCGAGAGACCAACGCTCCGGCCACACCAATTAATTGCGATTGCGGTCTTCATTTCCTGCTTGAGTGAGCGCTTAAATCGCCTGGCTCTTACTGCCAAGTGCATTAATACAGATTTTGCGACCAAAATCGCGTTAACGGATGACGTAATCTTGCCCTTTAGGCATGGGATCTTCTGATTGCTCATTGGCTCCGTAAATATAGAATAGCGCTACGATTGGAGGCCGGTGCGGAGTTCTTTATCTGCCGTCTTCGTTTTCATTATGGACCCAGTGGTCTCAAGGCCTCTACGAGACCAGTAACTGGTAGTGTGCCGGGAGAGCAGTCACAGGGCGCGTGGCGACTTAAGCATCACATCTCTCGACACGTTCTCGACCTCGTCATTTTCATTGACAATCATGATTAAGTATTATCGTCCAAAGCGTTTAATGTTCAGCTGTTATGGGATTCCCATTAAGCATCTGACTTAATCGTATTTCTCATCGCTGTGGTCATTGCCACCGTTATTGTTTTCAAAATTAAAATTAGTTTTCTTAACTAAAGCCTATATCGGGATCGCCCTCCTACACCATCATCAGAATAATTACACAAGTATTCAAAATTGGAACCTCATCTTCATTATCGTTGGTATATATGCATCGACATCACAGCGATAATAATCACCGATCTGTTGAACTATAATTATATCAAACTTATTTATAGAAACACAGCTAATTAAAAAAAAAAAGAAATTCAAAACAATAAGGGAATGAGATCAAGAGGGAAAAACAAGAATACCATTCCCGATACGTCATGATTGTGAAGAAAAAATAGAACTTGGACTCATGCAGTTTTCTTAATGAAAATAGCTTTTTAGCAATGAAGAATTTTTTGGCGAGGATCTTTGTTTGCGTTTATAGAGAATTTACTTTGTTTTTATTATTAATTTTTAAAAAAACTTGCAAGAAGATTAATATAAAAATAAACACTTACATGTATCAATGACAGTCGTTTATATTACTTATTTAATTTTCTGCTGGAATCTTCCATTTTTAGTGCAGCACAAGCAAAGTCTATAAAGAATAAGAAACAGAAAGAAAAAATAAATTTATTAATTTACTTGGTGCGCTGACATAAACACCGCCTAAATTGAACTCTTTCGAAATACATATTATTATTGCAAAACAAATTTACTCGAACAAGGGATATGCCAAAACAGTTTGTATACTATGACCTCTGATAAATAATTTAAGCTTAGTAAATGCCTTACCATCGGGCTGATTTATTTGTCTGACAGCAAAAGAAACTTTCTCAAACAAAGCAATAAGTACCTACTTAATTCATTTGACGAAAAGGGGAGTTTTCTTCTGTGTTATGGTAAAATCCCCCGCTTATTCTTTCATGCTAACAAGCTTTTGACACGCCTGACCTGGGGAGATAAGTTAAGAGGTTCTGGGAGATCGAATAGCGCCATCTCGAGAACTTGAAATAAAGGCCCATGGTCCAAGACAAGTCCAGAGTGGTCGCTATATCGCACTTCAGCACGCGCCGGTGAGTGCAAACTAAAACTTTTTTTTTTTTTTTTTTCTTCTTGACTAAAGAAAGAAGCCAAATAATACAGTCGGAAAAGGCACTCCGGAGTGTAAAATAAGATGGCTGAGATGGAGGTACTGTATGTAGACTGGGAACATCGCCCAAGAGGATCGACTATGGGGGTAGTGAGAAGAAGAGATATAGAGATGGATAGAGAGAGAAAGAGAGCCAGAGAGAGAAAGTGGATGAAAGGGACAGATAGAGAGAAAGAGAGAGAGAGAGAGAGAGAGAGAGAGAGAGAGAGAGAGAGAGAGAGAGAGAGAGAGAGAGAGAGAGAGAGAGAGAGAGAGAGAGAGAGAGGACAAAGAGACAGAGAGAGGAGAAAGAGACAGAGAGACAAAGACAGAGAGAGAAACAGTACCCCACTTCAGAACGAAGACATTCATTTGGAAGTGAGAAGTCACCATAGAAAGTGGCCAGACCTTGTTGACAAAACAGTGAGCATTTCATTTCCTCGACCAGTGTGGAACAATAGACGCCGATTAAAGCAGTAGTGAGCAGAGTATATCAAACTAAGAAGCGGCTCTTTGTTCATGTCAACCGCCGCCGTGGACAAAATCTCAGATGACTGTCTAGTCGAGTCTCCGTGTTGGTCAAGTATGGCTAGCCAACTGCCTCTTTCTCTTGATCCCAACTAACTACACAAAAAAGACCCCCTCGAAATCCATTTCTGCCAACCCGTCAAGCCAATATAATTATACTATATGAGGGGGAAAGAGTGTAAGAAAATGCGACTAAATACGCTTTTTGGGGGGTATTGTTGACAGCTGCGGCTTTGGATATCGCCATCGCGTGCTGAAAACACGTCTTTCTCTGAGCACGCGTCAAGAGGTCTTAAGTGCAGGCGCAGCGCCCAGTGTTGTTTTTTTTTTTGTTCTCTCCTTGTTTTGTTTTTTTAATACTCCTTTACAAAGATCCATGTGCAATTGCAATTGCTTTTTCCTTTCTTTTTTGCTTTTCTTCGGGATATTTTTTTGTATTGTGGATGGTTTGTTTACCGACGTCTCATATTTTTTGTTCTTTTCTTTTCTTTCTTTTAAGAGGGGGGGGGGTGTCCTTCTCCATGTTCATTGTGGCGTGTCGGGATGGTCAGCGGGGGATCTTAAGGATTAATCCAGAAAGGGAGGGAGGAAGGAAATTGGGGATAAAATACATGTAGAAACGGGGCGTTAGGCGCGGAAAGATTGAGCTCTAGTCTTAACGCTTGCATCTGATTTTGATTGCTGTAAAAAAAAAAAAGACAGGTTAGAAGGAAATAATCAAGAAATTATACAATGGCTATGCATAATAATTATTTTCTTATTACAATCACTGTGAAATAAAAAGAAGGGGAAAAAGCAGGGAAGAAGAAGAAGATAATCCAGTTAAAAAAAGAATTAAGAAAAATCAAATATGATTGTAGGAGGAAGATACAAAAAACAGACGAATGAAGAAGACAAAAAAAATGCATAATTAGAAAACGACACAGAATGAAACAGATATAGATAGAGATAGAGAGAAGGAGAGACAGAGAGGGAAGGAGGAAAAGAGATATCTAGATGGATAGATAGATAGAGAGAGAAAGAGAGAGAGAGAGAGAGAGAGAGAGAGAGGAGGGAGAGAGAGAGAGACCTCTGTACGAATGGCAAGGGTTTAAAGCTTGAAAAAGAATAAGCAGAGGAACGAAAAGAAGAAAAGAATGATGTACAGATGAGTAGAATTTGCAGGACATGTTTTCTAGGGCGCTAGATGGATAATGAACTGAGGGGGCAAACTTCTTGTTTTGTGAGCCAAACCTTTCTCTTCTCTAGAATGGCAGATGGCAAAGGCCAATGCTTATAATATCTTCTTTCTTGAATGCTGGCCCCACTAATGGCAAAGTACATAGATCGCAAAAAGAACACAATAAGGATTATCACCTTCAGCAATGGTGCCCTTCTGCCAAATGTATTTATTGAATTGAAAGGGTGGGAGAGAGCAAGAGAGAGAGAGAGAGAGAGAGAGAGAGAGAGAGAGAGAGAGAGAGAGAGAGAGAGAGAGAGAGAGAGAGAGAGAGAGATCCACCCAAGTTTGAAAATTCATACCCAGTGATATTTCCTAGCTCAAATTGAAGATAGATAGATAGATAGATAGATAAATAGATAGATAGATAGATAGATAGATAGATAGATAGATAGATAGATAGATAGATAGATAGATAGATAGATAGATAGATAGATAGATAGACAGATAGATAGATAGTTCGATAAATAGATAGAGATTTGCAGGTAAAGAGAGAGAAAGATAGATAGAGAGGAAAATAGACGGATATTGGGGGTGGGGGCGTGGGGGTGGGTGACTACATGGTTTTCCAAAAAGTGGACTGGAAATATTTAATGGATGAAGACGTATTGGAAGTGACCAATTTTACAACTTCACTGCTTTTCTTAAAAGAGAAATCGTTATTTAAAAAAAGAAGAATTTTTAATCAAAATGTATCGACCATGTCATATTTTTAAACTTACATTACGAGTAAAATATTGTGTATTTTATTTCTTTGCAGTATATATCGTTTTAACACAGTAAGGAAACTGCAATTTAATTTTTTGATCCGCAGTTAAGGAAAGGTGATGGAGTGAAGAGCGTGGGCGACAAATGCGTTTAAATAGCATTACTGCTCTTCACAAAGTAAAAGAAATGGAAATCACAAATAATGGCACTCAAATAGTATTGCTGCTCTTCATAAAGTAAAAGACATGGAAATCACAAAATAATAAGAACAAAAAGCCAAAAACCAAAACAAATCAAAAAAACAAAACCAAAACAAAATGCAGCTCACATTCATACACATGGATCATATAACGCTCCTAGATCCTAAATGATGAATCCAGAATTCCATCTGGTTGGGTGGGTAGCACCGGAGCATCAGTTGAGCAACCCCAGGGACCGAGGGATTCAGGGACGCCGTTATCCCGGGACTTGTATCGCTGTTTGCCGGGAAGGCCGCAGTCCGGAAAGGGAAGCCCCAGGTCCAAACACACGAGAAGAAAAGACCCTGAGGGCTGACAGTTCGACATGTGGTACGGCCCAAACTCCACTCCAGTATGTAAATAATGTTATGGGTGTAGACACTGTGGTTACTATACACCAAGCAACCAAGCCCCCGGATACTTTCAGGCTTGTCTTTCAGATGAGACTTTGCGATTCATAGCTCACTAATGAATTACGTAATCACGACCTTTAGGCATCGGGTTTTTCTGGGTAGT
This sequence comes from Elysia chlorotica, assembly GCA_003991915.1. NCBI lineage: Eukaryota > Metazoa > Mollusca > Gastropoda > Plakobranchidae > Elysia > Elysia chlorotica. The sequence goes on from RQTK01000407.1 coordinate 235,801, forward strand.
TTATTGGCTCCGTAAGTTTAGGATAAAGATTCATTATGTTTGGACGTCGGTTAGAAGTCTCCTTCTATCGTCTTCGTTTTGGTTTAAGTCCACTTACCGCAATGCCTCCAATACCGTGATCTTGGGCACTTTATGCCAACTGGCAGAACTAGCATCGGCGAATCGTATAGTAGACTGGTTGAAGTCATGAGAAGGAAGAGCAGCGAACAAAAGCCACTTCCAGGATTATTGTGTTAAATGTAGTACGTGTAACCGAAAGCCTTTGAGAGGTGTTTGAACAGTGTGTGTATACAGCAGGAAATGGAAAGTGCTAAACATCGCGAAGGAATCAAGAAGACATGGTTACTTGGTCGGACGAAGTAGGAATGTAGTGAGTGCAAATACATTGGAAAAGGAGAAAGGATGGAATCGTGCCAATCAGCAAAGTTGAATATAAGACTGATGTACATAAAAATTAATGTGCCTTGATGCATTTTTTTATTCTAGTTTCTAAAAAAATATCTAAACGGCGCGCGTCATTGCCAGTATCCTATGAATTTAAAAGAAATACGGTTTACTTCTACACCTAAAAGAACAGATTATTAAAAAAAAATTATGCCATACCTATAATTTTACGTAATCAACAAAATAAAACATTTTTTTACAAAGTAAAAGGTTCGTCATTTTTTGTGGGAAAACCCCCCATTATCAACTGGTTTTAAAGTTTAGTTCACTTTGTGTGTGTTTTTTTTTTTTATTACATGTTTTAATATTTAATTTGATTTTGTTGTCATATTGAAAATATCAATACCCGATAACAAAAACAAATACGGCAGCAGCAACAACTACAACAACAAGAACAGCAAAAACAAAAACACCAAAGTAACAATAACAACAAAATATCAAAGATTAATGACTATAAAATGAGTCAACTTTGAATTCAATTCTTACTATTTTTAAATCATATTAGAAAAAAAGAGATTGGCTTTTGATTAAACTTAACATGATATTCAGTGAAATCATTGTCATTTATTTATCATTGGGCATCTTAAAGTATGACATGCTACGCCCACGGATTGTAGTTCTATAAAAATGGCTTACTCCTCCTCCCCTTCTTTCATTTCCTTCCCTCAGCCTCATTGCTCTTTTACAAGTCCTCATGCCCCTCTCTTTATTTCATGCCTTTCTGAACTTTTTTGCAAATCTGATCAATATTTTTTTTCCAATTTTCAAAACGTTAATCGTTTTATTTAACCTGCCTCTCTCTACTCATTCATTGGTTACTCCGTGTGTATGTGTGCATATCTGTGCATTTGTCCTACTTTTTCTTGTCTTCCCGTCAATCTCTTTCAGCGCTCTCTGTCCAATTCATTTACATACCGTTGCCTCTTTACGCTCCAGAAGGTTTGAAATATCTCTTTTTCGTTTTTTTTTAAGGTTAGCTTCATTTTGATTTATGTAAATCTTTTCAAATGTATTGATCTTGTCTGTTACGCATATCAATTAGGCAAACACGAAATTAGCTTTTTGGGGGGTTAGCGCAGATTGGTGAAAGAAACCATAACCGTCGGACTGGAAGCGTAATGTTGAATCCTCAATACTGTCTTGAAATTGGCATCATGCTGCATTCACAACCTGTAAAACTATGCAGTGTGCGAACAATAAAGTTTAACGCCCCTTAATCAAGTCTTTCTGGGTCTTTGTCGGTCGTAAGTTATGTACAACGTCGAAGTAGATTACAACTTGTCGTAAGTCTTCTTTTTTGAACAGTGTGTACATGTACTTTTTATCTTAAGACGAGTCGTACGCTTACCACAACGTTGTACTTTCGAAATTGAATCCACGACGACGTTACGGAGTTTTATTAAATTTTGTGCATAGTGAATGCAAAATGTCAATAGGAGCTCATTCGTTGAAATCTGTGCATTTGAATGGCTCTTCAGGACTCCTCGGGGTCCCGGCTCCGAACCGCAAACAACAAAACATCGCCCGTCCTTCAGAGCGCCAGACGTCTCACCAACACGTCTCTTACAACATATTACAGGCATGGCGATCTCCTATACAATAACGGATAACATAATCATGCCCCTTGGGTATAGTTACTCATTGGTTCCGTAAGTTTAGGAAAGAGCTATGAGGATATGATTGGCAATTGGACGCCGGTGCAGATTCTCTTACCAATCGTCCTCGTTTTCGCTTCGGGTCTCATTATCGCAAGTTCTCTAGTGAGGAGAAGCGGAGTGGTGGCAGGCCCAGCGTGACTTATTTGCCGATTGCGACCTCTGGGTCGGCTTTCGTTGCAATTTTTTAATTTTGCCATGCACCAGGGGCAGGGCCTTTGTACACCAAAAGGCCGCGCGATGAATGTCTTTTTCAACGGTGCACAAAAGGATAGTTCGCGGAGCCACTTGAAGGGGAAGAGGATCCCAGAGAAAGGACGTCTTCAGAATCATTGTGCGGTTGTCTGGAGGCGAGCATAGGAAAAAAGAAGACACGGGCGAGAGTAGTTGGGGGGAAAAGCTCAACATTATCGTCACCGTGATGAGTCGTGGGGTATTAAGGCAGATTGGAGGACAATAGGGGCTATTGCTAATACATGCTCTACGGTTATGCTGGCTGATGCATGTGGTGCAGTTGGTCTTACTCTTTATGCATGTTACGAGGCTGATACAGTCATGTATAGCATAGACAGAGGGCCATGAAACAGTATGGAATGAAAGGCAGTCTAATATGTATCGCATAGAGAGCCATGAAACAGTATTGGATGAAAGCCAGTCTAATATGTATCGCATAGACAGATAGCCACGAAACAGTATGGAATGAAAGGCAGTCTAATATTTATCGTATAGACATAGACATATGAAAATGTATGGCATGAAAGGCAGTCTAACTTTATATAGATGCTTTAACAGACACATCTAGATCTTGATCTCTTTAGGGACACTCAAGGATGCTTGTGACTGAAACGAAATTAAAGTACATTGGAAAAGACAAACAAATGCGGGTTCAATTTCCGCCCATGCCATCTGTCTAATTTTGTTGTTTTCTCGACTTATCAGTTTGTGTCGGGCTAGATGTAAGTTCATGCTGTCTCTTCTAATCTACTGTAACTTAAGACAAAGAAAAGGCTCTTTAAGGTTTGATAAGATTCCTGCCCCAAATGTAGGAGGCTTTGTAGCCTTAACAGTCTCGACACAGTCATGAAATTCCGTAATTAATGATTTAAGCTCCTTCTACAGAGCGACTATTGCATAATACAAAGAAAGTGCTGCTGACTAATTATGTTGAGATTGGCTACGAGGACAAAATATTATTCGCTGAAGAGAATATTTATCCATCGTAGCCACATTCAAAATTATTTCTATCATTGCTAAAAACATAATTATTTTGATTAAGAAATCAAGTAGGCCTACCGTATACGATTTTTTACACGTCTCCTCTCGTTATTTTATTAGTGGTACTAAAATATCGCCCCTTCAAGTCCCTTTGAACATAGGCTTAAAGGACCAGGATTTGTTTTGTATTTAATATTGCGCTGTACCATTTCTAGTTGCACCATGATTTGCTCCTCTACTCTGTGATGTGGAAATGTTTTAATTCTGTAGATGTTGCACGACCAAATAATTATAAATGAAAAGGTATATTCTCTTACATAATATAATAATAATATTAATATATTTCATTTATATAGCGCACTTCCATGAACAATCATGCTCAGTGCGCTTAACAATTTCCATTATCACATTACAAAAGAAGAATAATCATACAATACAATATTACATTCAAAAGCCACAGGCAATCATTATAGGCATCTACACCTTTCACCGGTTCAATTACATATCATTATATACTTTTTTACTTTAATTTTAATCGAAAAAAAATCAATTTTTATATGACAAAGTTTTCTTTTCATTTTGTTCAAGAAAAAGACTCAAATAGCAACATAGTCCCTGGTATGTAAACTTTCAATTCAGTCTAATTTGAAAAAGAAACGATTATTTTCCATCTTTCCACAATGTCAAAAAGATTTTTATAAATTATATCTTTCACCATGTTTTTTTCATGGAAATCACACCAGCATTATTTTGGTATTGAAGTTGGGTTTTCTGTGCTCAGCTTGTGCCATTTCAATTAAAATTTATAATTCATTCGAATAAAGAGAATATTGCCAAATCACGTGTGTCTTCATATTAGGATGATGAGAGGTGGGGATGTTTGGGGAGGACGAGTAATGAAAGCGTATTTTGTTTGAGTTGGAAGAGTCACAAAACTGTGGCAACGGAGACCAAACATCCAACATCCCAACCTAGTCGACGATGGAGGGAGAAAGAGAGACACACGAGAACGTCCAGACGTCTTTTCCATCAGGCGAATAAAGCCGTCATTGTGACCCTTCCCGAGACACGGGGGATTAAAAACACTTGAGGAGTGATTGTTTGCCCAGATTTGTGGGCCCTAATACTGTTTATGGCACTACAGCTGGAGTGGTCATCCCCCATGGCAGGGGGACATTAAGGCCATCCGTGGCGGGGTCAGTTCTTTGAGTGACCACAGGCAGGAAGAATTCCACAATTACCACTAACATCTCCCCCCATGGCCCAATGTGTCGTTACTCGCGCTCAGATTGTTATCGGCTCTGTGGTCATTGAGAAACGTGCCGTCTTTATTGGTCACCTGCCCCTGGTTACCATTATGTGAAGAGGATCAGAGGCAGAGGGCACGCAGGGATGTCGACCTGGGGGGAGAGAGCTAGAGAATGATGCTGGCAGGGAGAGCAAACTTGGAGAAAATGTACAAAGTGAGAGATCAGGTTTTTATTCACAAAGATTTGGAGCAAAAGTGTGGAAGATAAGGGAAGACGATAAAGATAAAGAAGAGAGACAGACAGAGAGAGAGAGAGAGAGAGAGAGAGAGAGAGAGAGAGAGAGAGAGAGAGAGAGAAAGAGAGAGAGAGTTATAGCTAGAGAGAGACGCTTCTCTTAGCAACCCTATGGACATGCCATCCGTTTAAGTGCTGGTTTGCCGGTTTTAAATATAACCCCTCTGCTAGAATTACTCTATTGTAGAGACTTCTGACAGCGTCAAATTTGCAAACATAAAACTCCTAAAGGACTCTCATGAGGAGTTCAGAATGCTGACACAAAGACAAACTGTGGCGCTCAAGAAATGCTAGGGTAATACTTGTAAAAATCAACAAGGAAGACCAAAGGAAATAATGGGTAAAATCATTTTTTCCCTATAAATTTTGTAATACTTATCAGGAAATTCAGGTTTGTCATAAACATTATACATTTATTTACATACACAAAAGGAGTTGTCCAGCAATATGTATTTTACTATTGCTGGATAAGCTTCCCTTCAGATTTTAAGGCGTAATATAATTTCGAAGGCAATTCAGGTATTATCCCATAGGATGGGATAAGTATATATTGGTAACTATCATAGCTGATTTTTTAAACTCCCTCTTGCATGCCAATGAAAATAAAGAAACGTTTGCTTAATGTCGTTAGCAACTATTGGTAAGAAATACCATTGAAGTTCATTTTACCGCGTTGATCAGCTGGGTTCAATGCATACCTATTTTATTGAGTGCATACATAAAATTGTAAGACACGTTAAGACTATTAATATACAGTATATTTTATTTAACAATTTATAATACGCATAGAGTTCTTAACAAAAAAATGCCAATATTGTATACGAATAACCCTTATAAATTAGCAAATATTTCCCATATCTCATTCTGTTGTGTTTCCTCAATGCAAAGAAATTATAGGTAATATTGGCGGATATGTTTTTCTAGCCTAAGATACATTTGGGCAGCATTAGTTTTAACAAACAAGCTTTTAGAAGCGCATCTAGAAATCTTAGATAGCCAGTGCTGTTATTAAAACAAAAAGTTTTACAAGAGATTTCTTGGAAAGTAAAGACAGCAACTCTTCTCGTAGTAGTTTTGTAGGCGTGTGGTCGCAAAAAAAATGATAGATAGGGAGAGAGAGAGGGAGAGAGAGAGAGAGAGAGAGAGAGAGAGAGAGAGAGAAGAATGAGTACCTAGATGGGTAGATAGGTAGACAGTAAGATAGGTAGCTAAATAAGTATGCAGATAGTAAATGGAAACACCAGGTATACAACGAAACATTTTAGAGGACTCACGAGCACATTTATTTAGCCACAAAAAGATGCGAACGAGAGAGATAGGGAGAGAGAGAGAGAGAGAGAGAGAGAGAGAGAGAGAATTGGGGAGGGAGGTTAAAAGAATATAGAAAAGTCACGAGAGTCTGATGGGACAAGAATTAAAAAGAGAAAGAGGTGGAAGGGTATAGTCCCATCATATAGATAGATAGAGAGAGCAAATGGGAGAGAGAGAGGGGGGAGAGAGAGAGAGAGAGAGAGAGAGAGAGAGAGAGAGAGAGAGAAAGATAGAAAGGATGGGACGGACCTAAGAAGAAAACCATGAATCACTACACACAGGTCGGTTTCTACCAACGTTATCATGACAACTTGATTTCGATTTATTTGAGAATTATTCTGGAACGATTACAGACACTGATAATTGCCGTATCCCTCCCAGAAAGGTCATCTGATGTTGTGGTGTTTGGTGGTAATCGGAGAATATAATAATCGTGTAATTTGGCGCCACCCTCTCTGGCCCTACTTAATAGCAGAGGAATTAATGGCTACTTTGTTATTGCCAATTGTTTTGTTTTTGTTTTGTTTGTGTAAAATTTACTAAGTCAGAAAAAGTGGTAATATTCCAAAAGTCTAATATATTTTACGAAAGAAATGGTCATTTTTGTATTCTTTTTTAATGAACTTCAGCAATACTTCAAAACGATAGTATGATAATTACCTTTGTTATTGCTATTTTTTATCTTTCGAAAGTCGGCATATTACTTAGAACTTTAAATTACATAAAATAAAGGGAAAAGCGGTACTATTTGTGTATACCGCTATAAGCATTAGCACAATTTGAAAACTATACATATGAAAAATTAGTTCTTTTCAGGCATGTCGTCTTAAATTTAAGAGAATAATATTTTTTATTCAAGGCCAGTTGCATTCCGCCCAAATCTTAGTAGCATATAAAGAATCTATAATTTTATAAAATGAATAAGTTATACTTAAACTTTATTTCCTGTTTCCTGATTTTTTTTTTTTTTTTTTTTAATTCTTTAAAAAAAAAATCATTGATGCACCACCTGAAAGCGAGCTACACGATTGTAATGTAAGTTGAAAAAGAGAGAGACAGAGAGAGAGAGAGAGACAGACAGACAGACAGACAGACAGACAGACAGACAGACA
>RQTK01000407.1:265841-277593 GCA_003991915.1 Elysia chlorotica
CTCTCTCTCTCTCTCTGTCTCTCTCTCTCTCTCTCTCTCTCTCTCTCTCTCTCTCTCTCTCTCTCTCTCTCTCTCTGTTTTTTCCCCTCTCAGGCTGGCTGGCCTCAACAGGACCAGGAGTTTGCGCCATTCCTGGTGATAGTCTGTGAGGCTGTGTTGGTGTGAGCTCACTCCAAGTGCCGTCTGTCTTGTTCCTATTTATAATAATTTGAATTACTCTTTATTATCTTTTTTATATAAATATTTAATGCATGGACAGATGAGATGATGATGGTTATGGTGATGATGATGATGGTGATGATGATGATGATGATGATGATGATGATGATGATGATGATGATGATGATGATGATGATGATGATGATGATGATGATGATGAAGATGATGATGATGATCGTGTTGATAAGGATGAAGAGGAAGAGTTGATGATTTCGACGGTGAATGGTGTCTCTATCTGTCTACTTGTGTGTCTCTGTTTGTTTCTCTGTCTGGAAAGGAGGAGGGGAGGGGGAGAGCGAACTTGCCCAAGTTGTAGAGCGTTGGTCTCCAGATCGGGAGTTCCACGGTTGCACAATCGGCAGATTTATTTGTCCGATTTTGTCCCCTGTAACTGGTTAAGCGGTTTCAGTGTAATGTGACCGGCTGAGACAGGCATCATGGTATCCCCGGGATAACATAAAATTGTCAGACGTTAGTCTTGGGGCCCGTCTAAAGTCAAGCTGATATATAGTGCTGATGTTAGACGTTAAACCAACTGAACTCTTGTCTGTCTGTCTACCATTATGTCTCTGTCTGTCTCTGTCCCTGTCTCTCTGTCTCTCTCTCTGTCTCACTGTCTCTCTCTTTCTTTCTCTCTCTCATTCAAAAACTTGCTGACCAAATAGACTTTAAGAAATCTACCAAAAAATCTCTATACCACACCATTGCGTATAATCTTTATGAACACCATTAAATCCAACTCTCACTCTAAGATTCAACTCTCAGGGGAAAAACTAAACCCTATTTTTTTGTTTAAACCTTTCCGCCACGACTGTAATATGACTTTTTTTAAACGCCGAATGACGCAAAGCCAGTTTTGTTTTTACAGCACGTCAGCACAGAAACGGCTATATATTGTAACACCAAACCAATACACGAAGAAAATCTCTTCTCGTCTATTTCCAGGTGCTACTGGGCGAAACCCCTATTGCTTCTTTCTTCCTGCCTCTTCCCGCACAATCTGTAGGTGATCATTGTTTTCTTTTGCTTGGAGCTCGTAGATATTTTTTTTTATAATCGTTAAAATTCATCTGATTTCAAGAGCGATTTGTCTATACACAGTCTACTAAATATTAAAATCTGAAACCTAACCTGCTCTATTTATTACATGTAGGCCTACTATCTATTCTTTTTTGCACCATAAAAACCTTTCTTATTTCACTGATTTCGAGTAAGCACTCTAAAATCAATATAAAAATACAAATGTACCGATGGACCGGTTGTGGTTTGTATTTGTATTTGTGTAGACCTACATAATACTAGAGAAATGACCCAGTGAATTATGACAGCGACAGAAGAATAATAGAATACCTACACTAGATCTATATCTATATCTATAGGCTTACCATAAAGCCATAGAATGCCTCTTGATTACGAGGTATATAGAGTGTAGAGGGAAGAGGTGTAGAGTAAAGAAGTGTAGCTCTCAGGCCACAGTAATGTAAACATGCGGCCCCTCACGCTCCCCTCTAGGAGCTCCCGGGTTATGGCACATAATCTCGCCCGCTCTTGATGGGCAGGACCTGTAACCTTTCGCTACCCCGTCTCTCCCGTCCCTGCTGCGCTAGAGGTCACGTGGCGGCGACAACGCTGGCCCCGCCTCTCGCCCTTTTGCCCCCGCCCCCGGCCTCCCATTGGCCCGCGCACTGCTAGAGATCGCGCTCCTGCGTGGCCGCCCGCCCCTCCACCTCCCAGTCAGCGTGGCCCGAGCTGGCCCCCGGCGCACTCACCCAGCCAATGAGGTAACGCCAAGGGGAGCGTGCGTGTGCTGTGAGGGCAAAGTGGCAAAGAGTGGGGGCTCGCCCTTCACCTCCCCCTTTGCCTCTCTCCCCCTCTCTCTCTTTACTTTGACTCCGTATACCTCCCCCCCCTCCCTCTCCTCACCCCTCTAAGGCCGTGACCGCGCGGCTCTAATTGTCCCGACTCTCAGCTCCTCTGACACTGTCCTCGCCCGCCCTTAAAAGGGTTCCCGCAGACGCCGGGGCCTAGATCTAGATTTCTACATCTCCCAGTCATCCTGACATTCTCTAGACTCGAGCCACGGAGTCAGTAGGAAGGTACAAAGGTAGAACCCCCTTTTTTCAAGAGCGATATCAGGATCACAACCCCACACCACACACAACCTCCAACGGGAGCGCGGGAAGGCAGTCAAGACACAAACTTCGACCCTTATCTTCCTTCTATAGCGAGCTCTTCAACGAGCCTGTTTGTTCTATGTGAGAGTGTGACCATCCGCAACTTACAGGCACCAGCAGATTTTCACCATCGCGAGCGGACGTTCTTTTCTAGATGTGTGTAGGCATTAGTTGCGAGTGTAGTATCTAAATTTTATAAAATATAGCTGATTTAATTATAAGTTGTTGTTTTTTTCGATTTCATATAAATTTAAATTGACTGATATTATTCTGGACTTCAATCCATCATAGATTGTGACTCTCTTATTAAGTTTAAAGTGTGCCCCAGTGTTTTAGCCCGTGTATACATTATAAACGTGAATGTTCATAGTATGGTAAATAGATGAAGTGTAATTTCATTTTTAGATTAAGTCCAAATAGGGCGGAACTTAATTGAGGAATATTTTTCGTAAAAGATAGGTAACTAAGTTTGAAAATTGTACGTTGACACTAGTAATATGTGCCTATAAGTACAGGTAGACATAATATCTACATTATTGTACCGGCATTAAAATTAAAGAAAAACAACAGACCGCGTTGAAAGACCTAGAGCTTTGTTTTTCCCAAACCATGACTCCTTGCTTACGTATGATTTGAGGAAATATGACACTGAGTACATTTAGTGTTATGTTAAAAAAATAATTAATTATAATTCTATCTTGGGTCTTCAAATTGCGTGGCGCAAGTTAAAAAAAATGTGCATATACTTGAATTTATATAAAAAACAGTTTATCACATAAATTATCATGGATGAGTCCTGAAGAAACATACGACGTTCGATAATTTATTAAATTATAGAATAGACCCTGGATTAATTAGAAATTGGATAGATGAAGCCCCAAATCAATGTATTGCTTTTTAAATAAAAATAATAATTAAAAAAGAAATTAAGATGTACAACAAGTGGGCCTAATATGTCCATCCACTCGAGTAGTCATTAAGCTGAAAAGCATATCAGTGTAACAGATGAAAATAAGTTTTTAAATAAATTGCTCCAGTCCATTCTAACGGTATAGATCTTGATGATAAGGTACATTCCAGTATTTCTAATGATATAAAAGATTCCAAGTGCCTCAAGTATTCAGCTTACCAATATATCTAGATCTACCTCTAAATTCAGCTTTAAGCAAAATATTGATACTCTTTCAATATAAGATTTTTTTTTAGAGTTTAAGCCTATTTCTATTTAACGGTACATAAAATGAAGCATTATACAATGTATGATAAATTATTTATTTTCCTCCAAAAATAACAAACACAGATCTTAACAAGATTGTAAGTCTGAACTTCAATGAGACTTTGATTGAAATTAGTATTACTCAGTGTTTAAGTGAAGCTTCCAGCATCCACGATACATGTATTGTCTAAGAATTGACTTCGATTGACACAAGCAGCGAGCTTGCAGAAACAGTGCTCAGTCATTTACGGCGAAAAGGATATTTTTTAAATTTTGGAGACTCTAAACTAGTAGAGAAAAAAAGAGTGTGTATCCAGTCCCAAAGGGCAGTGTATTTTCTAGACTTTGGAGACATTAAACCAAGAGAGAGAAAAAAAAAGAACAGTGTATCCAATCGGGAGTAACAGTGACTTTGGAGACACTAAACTAGTAGAGAAAAAACAGTGTGTATCCAGTCCAAAAGGTTATTTTCTTTAACTTAGGAGACAATAAAACAGCAGAGAAAAAAGTGCGTGTCCAATCCTAAAGGGTAATTTCTTAAACTTACGAGACATTAAACCAGGCGACAACAAAGAGAACAGTGTATCCAATCGGGAGTAAGAGCGCCTGTCACCCTGGCCCCCTGCAGCTTGGCCCATGTTCTATGGCTGTGAGCGTAGTGCGTAGTGTGGACATGCCCCCAACTCTGCCCGCCCCTGTCATCCCCTGGCGAGAGCCTGTCGTGGACGACCTGGTGAGACACCACAACCCGCTCGGCGGCCTCCCACACCCTCCCCCTCTCCCCCACCACCCCATCAGCCTCAGCAACAGCATCAGCAGCATCAGCAGCGGTAGCGCGAATAGTAACAGCAGCAACAACAACCCGTCGGCCAGTGGTGGGCCTTGCTCAACCATCGTTCCCGGCGTGGATACCGTCCCGCCCCCGGGTTCCCCTCCACACCATCACACGACGCACCACCACAGCAACCACCACCACCACCACAGCCACCACAGCAGCAGCCACCACCACACCACCAACAATAACAATAACAATAGCAGCAGCAATAACAACAATAACAGCAGCAGCAACAACAATAACGGATCCAGCTCGCCCAATTCCAGCATGTCTGACAGCAACAAGCAGCAGATTGAGTGCGTTGTGTGCGGTGACAAAAGCTCCGGGAAACACTATGGGCAGTTCACCTGCGAGGGCTGCAAGAGCTTCTTCAAGCGCAGCGTCCGCAGGAACCTGACCTACACATGCCGGGGAAGCCGGAACTGCCCCATCGATCAGCATCACCGCAACCAGTGCCAGTACTGTCGCCTCAAGAAGTGTCTCAAGTCGGGCATGCGGAGGGAAGGTAGGTGGGATGCAGGTCAGTGGGGCCGGGACTCGCAATGTTAAACTCGTTAATGATTACATATTGTAGGTTTGTTCACCTACTCTATCACCTACTCACTCATTCATTCTCTCTTAGCTACATGTAGCCTTTAATATTCTGACGACGATACTGTCTCAACGCTAAACTCGTTAATTGTAGGTTTTATCCCCTACTCTCTCACCTACTCACTCATTCACTCACTCTCATACATTTACAAAGACCAACATTATAATAATTAACGCTTTAAGCAGCTCGCTTTAATACTTTTACGTGTTATAAAATTCTGACCATGATATTTTCATGTCACAGTGATCTACATTATTTTAACCATATTGAATAATAGTTATTTTAATTTCTGTCGCATAAATATTCATATTATAAATATTACAGTCACAAAAGTGCGCAGGCTGACTAAACTCTACATTAAGTCATTTGTGTAGCTCTCTTAAAACTAGTGTTAAAATTAGCCGCATACATGCATTATTTTCTTAACTGCAAATGCTATAGAGTTTCTGTCTGGTCTAATGATCATCTCTTGCAAACAACACGTCTAGGTTTACCCCAAATCATCTATATTACGCTGATTTAAAGTATGTCATTTTGTACAAGTCATTTAGTCCGAGATCTGGGCAAGAGGAATGTAGGCTAAGGAGAAAATCTTTTTATTAAAACACAATACTTCTGATCTTACAATTCAAAATAAAACAGAGAATTTATATAATAATAAATATTAAAGAAGGGTACGACGCAGTGGGTCCTTTAGACTAATTTAACTAAGTCAAAATGTAACATAAACGACTAAAAATAATATAAGGGGTATATAAGGTGAAAAAAACACAGGCAACTTTTTGTGTAGCTTTGTTAATTTTGAATTTATAAATTAGTACTTGTCTCTGACAGTAAAACCACCAATGCAAAAGCGGTGGAATTATAATACGTTGTACTCTCTTACTAACAACATAGTCGATCATAATAATAACAACAACAACAGTCAGATGTCTAGATAAAGATGTACTTTAATAAAGTACAAAAGTGAAAACATATTGTCACGCATCAGTGCAGTATACAAAGATCAGAAAAAAACGATATGCTAATAATTTTTTTATGCGTACTTTTCCATACATTTGAATTTGCATACAGATAATTTAAACACAAGTAAAAAATACAAAACAATACAAAAAAGTCGACACTAAATTTAAGACAAGATAAGACAAAAATGCCGAACTCTGTACCGTTTTTGAGACAATAATAATCTTCTGTGTTACTATCATTCTGTAAGTGTACATGTGTACAGTCGGGCAACCCAAAACAATGAGTCCAGGCTGTAAACTGTTTGGGGCCAGACACCCCAGGCCTGATAAGCGAAGAGATCCCTCCACACTCGGCACGCATGCCGCGCCACAGAGAGCCAAGTTATCACCGCAATCACGACCAGGGCGAGCCTGAAAAAAAAAAAAACCCAACAAAACAAAACAACAAACAACACACACACACACACACATACACAAAACCCAACCTGCATGACTGTGCCTGTGCCTGTATAGCCCCATACATGGAGGTCCATGCCTGTTGCAGAAACAAAAAAGTTTGAATCTTTCTCTTTTCACAGTCAGTGGTATATATGTGTGCGCGTAGTGTATACATGTACCAGATGCTTTGCGATAGCGTCGGGGTCTAAAGCAAAATGAAGACGGTGGTACGTAAAAGAAAAGAATTGGCACCGGTGTAAAATCCGCCAATCGTATAACAATTATGATATGATTAGAAAATCTAGACTAGGCCTAACATAGCCAATGAACGATCGTATTAAAACCACATAACTTAAGGGCTTGATTACAATGCTCGTTACCATAGTGTCGATCGCACAGTCTCTAATGCGCAGCTTGTTGCAGGCGATACATGATTGTACCATAGATATCTATTAAAAGAACTCTGGATTGTACAAGCCTTTTAAAAAGGCTGAATGCATCGATGATCTCTTCACCACTTACTTAGAGGCCTTGTAATGATAGGACCAAAACGCGAAAACGGAGACGCTAGGTCTTCAATCTTAGCCACAGAACAGAAACGTGATTAGCTCTATCCAAGATCGTAACGGAGCGTTCTTGTCGTGTGCGTTGCAAAGATTCTCATGCTTAAGGCCTAACGGTGAAGTCAATGCAAAGGCTATCTTTGCTATGCTCCTTTTTTTGTGTTCCTTTTATTTTGGTCCACACTTGAAATATGCACGTAGGCGCGTCATACCGCGACCTCTGCCTTTTAGCTTTAACAAACAATGAAACATGTACATTTATAATACTTTCCCGATAAGATAAGGGCGATTTATAACATCAGAAATCTCCTTGCGTTGATAGCGTGTTTCACAAGTCTAATTCACTACAATTGAAAACATCTAATGTTAAAATAAGGAAAAACAAAGGGTCGTGTTGAGTTGGTTTAAAGTCCCAACGTCGGCACTATGAAGACTATTGAGAAAAACAAACAAAAACTATAAAAACAACAACAACAACAACAACAACAACAACAACAACAACAACAACAACAACAACAACAACAACAAAAACAACTACGAAATGCATATGGACTTTAAGAACCACTTCAAAATATTTTCTTGTATTCAACAAACAAAATTACTGTTTACAGTAAACAGAGAAGCAAACATTAAAAAAACAAAACAAAGAGAGATAGAATTGAATAATTTAAACAATATTTACTGCATTTCATTCATGTGCATTCCTTTTACCAGTTTTACCTCTATATTAATTTTGTGGTCTTGAAATCAAAACACAGATCATGAAAAAATATTGAATGACACCAGTCCTGTTAAAAAATTCTCTGTAATGATATAAAGAAAAAAAAACAAAAACAAAAAAAAACAACGCAAACTGTCACAATATGTCGTGACTTATTATGAAAATGTGTCGCAGGTCCAGATCAAAACAAACCAATGACGTTAAGATAGCGAAATACATACATATATTATACAATCATGTATGTTACAAAAATAAAAACAAATAAGAACAAAACAAAAACAAAACAAATGAAAGACTGAGCTGATTTAATAAACTGAAGTGCAATTGCAAAGTAAAACCGCTATGAAATGAAGTCAGAAAAAAAACAGACAGTATTACACCGAAACAGCAATTTAATGTGAAAATCTTTGCTTTCAAAATTAATTTACAAGTCCGAATTCCTTTTCAAAATTACTCTCCTAGTCTATTTAGAATTAAACGTATATTATAACCCGTACGATGTAGTTTTCAATTTCACACGCCAAACTGTTTTCTCTCTCTCTCTCTCTCTCTCTCTCTCTCTCTCTCTCTCTCTCTCTCTCTCTCTCTCTCTCTCTCTCTCTCTCTCTCTCTCTCTCTCTCTCTCTCTCTCTCTCTCTCTCTGTCTCTCTCTGTCTCTCTCTCTCTCTCTCTCTCTCTCTCTCTCTCTCTTTCTCTCTTTCTCTCTTTCTCCCCCCCCCCTAAAAATCAATATTAATCTAAATAGTAATTTTTAAAAATATGAAGGTTGCTCTCTCAACAACCAACAAAACAAAACACGAGTCACACAACTTACAAATAACCAATGCTCTTGTGATACGTAGGTGTATCAAATATGTGTATCTGATTTAAGTTACGCAACCTTTTACACTAATTATGCCTGTACCAATCAGAGAACGCAATACTAACAGGTTAGTACCACATGTCACCATCCTAATGAACTCCAGTGATCTGGGGTCTTCACTAATGTAATTTGGGTTCAGCGGGTAGACAGTACCTTGTGTCCAACGTACCATAACATTTTATGCATAACTGGTTTAACTTAATTTTACTCTTAAAGAGTCAT
Source organism: Elysia chlorotica (assembly GCA_003991915.1). NCBI lineage: Eukaryota > Metazoa > Mollusca > Gastropoda > Plakobranchidae > Elysia > Elysia chlorotica. The sequence continues at coordinate 274,649 of RQTK01000407.1, forward strand.
TGGGCTTTTGTTTTAGCTATGAATTTTATAGCCTTCTCTTTTTTTTTTGAGCGTGTAGAAATTCCGTAGATTTACTTTGATATAAATGAATAAGACAAATATATTCATAAACGGAATCTCGTTAAAACAATTTTTGATGAAGGTCCTTTGCAATTTAGTACACACTTGTTGGTAAGGGGGCGCTAAAGTTGTTAGCTAGATGTTAGCTTTGATTACCGTAAGAGCCTCAAAACAACTGTTCTTATATTAAATAAAAAAAAAAGTCACATTACCATTGAAAAAATTATCATGGTCTGTGGAGAGACCAGACCAACTTGAGCCGTGATAAAGTGCCTTGCCAATTTATGTTCACCCACTCTTTGATTTTGATAATTTCTGACCAACTCCTTGTCAATTTTTCCAGTATCTTAGAAGGGTTTAAGTGTGGTCTCCTTCAGTATTGTTTATATTGTTCGTAAGCATTGTTATCTTTATCGTTCCCGTAACTTTGTTGTGTTTGAGTCCTGCCGAGGTGCTGCCATTTAAAGTTGACATTATTTTATTATCGTTATTGTTATTGTTATTATTATTGTTAATATTATTATCATTATCATCATAATCATCATCATCATCATCATCATCATTATCATCATCATCATCATCATCATCATCATCATCATCATCATCATCATCATCATCATCATCATCATCATCATCATCATCATCATCATCATCATCATCATCATCATCATCATCATCATCATCATCATCATCATCATCATCATCATCATCATCATCATTATCATCAACAACATCATCATCATCATTATCATTATTTTTATTATCATCATCATTATCATCCGAGCTAAACCCTGTTCCTTAATTAACGCTTAACACTCTCCGCTATTCTACACGCCAAAACCAACACCCTTTCAATACAATCACGCACCTTGTTGCACAATCATCTAGATCTAATGAGTACAAGAAAAACAGGAAATCGCACGGCAACGCGCACCCTGTGAACGATCAGGAGTTCAAAACTTCAAAAATTATTATTTAGCATGCTAAAGTCCATGTTGCGCAGAGCTGCAAACATGTGGGGCCGCTACAACGTCACTACTGAGCAGCTAGTCAGTCAGTGCCACAGAACTACAGCTGCCAACCTGACACGTCGTAAAAGTGTAGACATTTAGGACAAAAAGACTAGGCAGGTTGTATATTGTCCAATCTCATTTCGAAAAAATACTATAAATTCTAGTGTTTCGTCATTGTTTTACGTTTTATGGCTTTAGTGAAACTTATGGTACATGTATATCGTTGCAGAGGTGAAAAGATATATCCAGCAATACTTTCAGATTAAAAATGGGCTACTATGTTACGTGTTTTGCTCTATCTTATTAAAAACTTGTGTCGAATATGAGGCAGGAATATAGAAATTAACATTTTTATTGACTATCTCAAAAGTGTCGAAATGACTAACGCCCAAATCGAAGCCCAGTGAGCCCCATTATGATAGGACACTTTCAACCGAAGTAACGAAATGCGCAAAATATTAATACGGTTTCACTTCGTAAAGTTGTCAGGCGTTCAGTGCTACAGCCAATACATGTACAACGTATAACCAACAGGACAGACCCGCTAATTATCCCCCAGTCCTGCCCTCCATAACTTTACTCACGCCAACAGCTGGGAACAAGCCTATCGGCCCGAGGAACGTTTTGAACTTTTGATCATTCCGTCATGTTCGCCGCATTACCAACAAGCGGATGTCTTTAATGTCGGTTTAACTTAAACAGCTTTCACGGTTTCTTTCATATTTTAGTTTTTTTCCCCCCTCTCTGTAGGTAACATTTTTGGTTTGAATTATAGAGGAGTGCTTTGTTGTTGTTGTTGTTGTTGTTGTTGTTGTTGTTGTTGTTGTTGTTGTTGTTGTTGTTGATATACTTGCAGTTTTACATCATGTTGTTGTTGTTGTTGTTGTTGTTGTTTTTGTTGTTGTTATTATGATAATGCATTAAATAGTATAACAAGACGTACTATCATTAATCAAAGAAAGAGATGATGGAAACAGAAGATATCAAAGGCATTATATAAACATCGTGCGTGGCTCACATCATTATGTAACCATACGCCACCACGACTAATTACACATATACAGTATCATACCCCTCCAACCTGCAATTATATAACCATACTCAATGTAACACGACTGACACACAGGAATAATTAACGAAACAACATCTCATGCTCACCCTAAACTGCGCATTCCATGTGTACTCGTAGTAAGAATTGGAAGGGGAAAAAGACCAACCATTTCGTAAAAACAATGCAAAACAATAATTTCGGCGAGTTTTTTTCAAGATTAACATAAAAACACCCATTTTCTTAGCACCGCCAAAGTCACCACAATCATTTATTATTCACTTCTTGTACAACAATTTCAGTTTAAATAAATGGTCACACGTAAACGCGAGCAAATTTTAAGTCTAGACGTAATGGAGCTGCAGTCAGTTCACACCAATTAATCATCTAAATAAATAAATCTCCGCACTTTTAATTTACCATTTTCTGGTAGTAACATAGGTTTTGTTTTGGCGTTATAGATTACAATCTACCGCTGTATCCTTGTATTAAACAGGACTCCGTATACTTTAAGTTAACTACGTTAGATCATTGACCTCTAGATCTTTGCGAATCTTTTTCGTTCAGTCTCTTCAAGGCGCCGAGCGGCCGTAACACGTCAGAGACCTAAACAGTCGCTCCTGTAACCAAAATAATATTCGCGTTGAGAGAGAACACCACCTCTCTCCCCATTTCTCTCTCTCTCTCTCTCTCTCTCTCTCTCTCTCTTTCTCTTCCCCCTCCCACTCTTTATTTCTCTCTCTGTCTGTATCTCTGTCTCTCTATGTCTGTCTCTCTGTCTGTCTCTCTGTCTCTCTCTCTCTCTCTCTCTCTCTCTCTCTCTC
>RQTK01000407.1:278796-313617 GCA_003991915.1 Elysia chlorotica
TAGATAGATAGATAGATAGATAGATAGATAGATAGATAGATAGATAGATAGATAGATAGATAGATAGATAGATAGATAGATAATATTCTACCTCCTTTAGCCATATTTTTTCTTACCCAAACTACCACACTCTCCCCAATATTTTCTATTCTTTCATCATGAAGACCAAAACATCACAATATTTACTTTCCTATCAACAAAGTTTAAAATATTAACTGCAGCGCATTTTCCCTGTGCTTTGGCCGTTGTTTTATTTTAAACTGCTCCCACTGCAACAAAAACTACTGCCACGAGAGCGTCAATCACAAAGTGACTGCTTAAGTGATTTTTAAATACTGTATCTTATGAACCATATAATAATAAATGTTCGCACACTTGCATACGTATTTTGGGAATCTCGCAAATAAAATTAGTATGCTCGCCTTCCTTGGGTGATTCGCACCTGTCAGTCTCCTCGCATGCTAGTGATGCTACACTCTGCACATGGCACCCTGCACCGAGATCTGGGCAGATTAAGAGGAAAACACATCCTTGAACTTACCCAGGTGGCTACAAGATTTGATCAACTGGTTCTCGGTGGGTTTTTTTTTTCTTTCGGAAAATTAGGGGTTAAGTTTGCGATGAATTTGGTCTGGGAGAACAGATTTCCATACAGTGTAGATTGTCATAATCTTATCGTCAATAGCGTCTTAGTCAACATCATCATAGTAGTAGTAGTAGTAGTAGTAGTAGTAGTAATTTTGCTATTCTTAATAATAGTTTTAATAGTGGTACCAGTTGTAGTTGGTGGTACATGCATATATAGTTGTAGTTATTGGAATCGCCAAGTCATCTGAATCTGAGGCAGCAACATTTACTCAAAGCTTTTTATTGTCAAACGCTTTCAACAGCTAGGCTTATACAGCAACACACTATCTATGATGAATTAACTGCATACATTATTTCTACACGCTGGCTGCTTTGTTTCTAGCTAGCTCTGCATCAATGAATTGCGCTGTAATACATGGAGGCCCACATAACCTTGGTAGATAACGAGTCATGATAAGGACAGCTGGGGCAGACTGACTCGAGGGGTCTGCAGTCTGTGACTATAGAAGGGGTCAGCGGTTCAATGACCCACTGATCTAACCTTGCACTGGGGAGAGGGAGAGAGAGAGACAGGGGGGGTAAAGAGGGAGAGAAGAAGGAACAGATAGAGAGAGAGAGAGAGGGAGAGAGAGAGAGAGAGAGAGAGAGAGAGAGAGAGAGAGAGAGAGAGAGAGAGAGAGAAGGGTAGGGGGTCTGGGAGAGAGATAAAGTCAGCCTTTGGGAGACCTTTTCGGAGAGAGAGAGACAGATAGATAGGAGAGGATAAATAGGGAGATAGATAAATAGATAGATAGATAGATAGATAGATAGATAGATAGATAGATAGAGAGAGAGAGAGAAAGAGAGAGAGAGACAGACAGAGAGGGAGATAGAGAGTTAGAGATAGGGGGAGGAGGGAGGGAGAGAGTCAGCCTTTGGCTGACCTTTCCAGTGGGTCGTCACGGCTACCATTCTTTTGCGCAGCTATTAAGTCGAGACTTTGTCGATACACTAGTAAGATCTGAATCTGACTAGTCATAACCGAAACGCCGCCATTTTCCGCAAACTACAAAGGGTTCCAAAAATGTGCGTGATGTTAGGCTTTTCTGTGGACAAAATTACCCAAATAAATAGATAAGAGACACAACGAACGTAAGGAGCAAAATGAACCAAGCTATCGAACGATTAGCTTCAGCATGAACAAAACATGCACTAGAAACTTGAACTAAAACACACTGTTTAGAAAAAAAAATTCAAAAGCAGTGCTAAGATCACTGCATTAAAACAACAAACAAAAAATGAACCAAATAATGACATACAGCATGAACAAAACATGCACTAGAAACTTGAACTTAAACAAAAATGCAGTGCCAAGATCACTGCATTAAAACAACAACAACAACAAAAACTATAAAGCGTACTTGATTATATACACGAGTTAACAAGCACAGTTAACAAACAATATCACACATATTCATATAAAGCAGTTTTATCACTGAGTATACATTTATATCCACTCACAGTTCATCCACATTCTTCACTCTTTGAACTCTTTGAACTAATAAAAAGTACCAGTAATGTATTATGTTTGTAATTAAAAAAAAAAGCATTTTAAGGCAAAGCATTTTACATTTTTGAGCGATGAAAACATTCACGATATAAAATAGACTTTTTCTTCTTTTAAGTAATAACTTGTAACTTTATTATAAATAACACAGTTTTGTAATATAGGCCTACAAATACCATGATAATAACTTAAATCTATGAAGAATTATATGACTTAGAATGTGGTTAATTATATGACTTAGTATGTGGTTATTTTCTATTTACTTTTTACTTTTTACTTTCGCTTCCGCCTTGACTATACCACAACTAGCACTTTATTGTAACCATTAATAATGTTTTCTTTCTCCCTCCCCCCCCCCCCCCTCCTCCCATTCTTCCCCCTGTTGTCCTTGACACAACCAGCCGTCCAACGCGGCCGGATCCCCCCAACCCAGCATCCGTTCCACGCCCAGATGGCTTTCCACGGGGGCGACCCCCTGAACGGGCACACCTACCTGTCCAGCTTCATCTCCATGCTGCTGCGGGCAGAACCCTACCCGACCTCCAGGTTCGGGAACTGCATGCAGCAGCCCAACATCATGGGCATCGAGAACATCTGCGAGCTGGCCGCGCGCCTTCTCTTCTCCGCCGTGGAGTGGGCGCGCAACATTCCGTTCTTCCCCGAGCTGCAAGTCACCGACCAGGTCGCCTTGCTCCGCCTCGGCTGGTCCGAGCTGTTCGTGCTGAACGCGGCCCAGTGCTCCATGCCGCTTCACGTGGCGCCCCTGTTGGCGGCCGCCGGTCTCCACGCCAGTCCCATGGCGGCCGAGCGGGTGGTCGCCTTCATGGACCATATACGGATCTTTCAGGAGCAGGTGGAGAAGCTCAAGGTGCTGCAGGTCGACTCGGCTGAGTACAGCTGTCTCAAGGCGATCGCGCTCTTCTCTTCAGGTGAGACTGCTTTTGTGTGTATAGATACTGGGTTGGAAGTACAACGGGGTAGCTTACAAATCGTCGTAAGCCTTCTGGTTTCCATATCTTACGACGAGTTGTAAGTTTACCACGCCGTTTTGCTAACGGCCCCTTGAGTCGTAAGTTTACCACACCGTTTTGCTTTGGTCCCTTTGAATTGAGTTCCGTCTCGTCTCCTCAGGTGAGACTGGTTTTATTTGTACATTTAATATATAAATAGATGTACGAGTATTGACCCTTGGGTACAAGAGAGTTCAGTCTGTGTGCCTTAGACTAGTGAGATTCGAATCTAGACGTTGAGTTGAGCACTAAACAGGCTATATTGTGATCGGGTACCTAGACTAAAAGTCTAACAATTTAACAGGCTGATACAGCCACCCAGGGACAGAGATAGTATACCAGTATCTGTACCCCAGTCGGTCACATTATATTGATACCTATCGAATCAGTAGGGGACGAAATCAGACAAATAAGTAATTTTTTTTTACTTATGGAAGACCAATGCCCTACCATCTGGGCCAGTTTTCTCTCTCTCTCTCTCTCTCTCTCTCTCTCTCTCTCTCTCTCTCTCTCTCTCTCTCTCTCTCTCTCTCTCTCTCTCTCTCTCTCTCTCTCTCTCTCTCTCTCTCTCTCTCTCTCTCTCTCTCTCTCTCTCTCTCTCTCTCTCCAGCCCCTCTACCGGGCCTCAGTTTGAGATTCATCGAGAAATCTAGGGGACCTAAAACTAACCAAAGAAGCATATACATGTTCCTTTTCCTTCTGCGTGTGAGTACTTTAACAACTGTTTTGGTCGTGCACTGACCTGTATTTTCTCGACCCTGCACCTGAGTAAACTATACCGAGTAAAAATCTTCAGTCATTTAACTCTAAACTCTCGCGGTTTATTTTGTTTTGTTTTGAAGTTCAACACGTGTTGAAAAAAAACGGATGCAATAATGAAGCATATTCTGGATAGGCCTATTAACTCATTGCAGTCTAAGGATTTTTATGGGGTGTTGTTGGAGAACTGACATTTTGGTACATGCATTAGCAGCTATCAGGACAGATCAAAGAGGACGGATAGAAAATCGTATTCGGATATCGCAAAGTATTACATTTTTTTTATCATTTTTTATCCATGTCAATTTTGAGTGCGAACCAGTATTTCAAACCCGATTACCTGAACGTTATAACCAATATCAACCGTTTCGCCTGAACAACCGAAGAGAACCCGAACACGAATTAATATGCTATGCTATGATTCACCCATCTAATAATGCATGTTTAACATAGACAGCCTGTCTGACTTGGGCCAAAGTCAAGCACTTTTTGTTATGGCTCAATCAACCGAAGCCGGGATCATGCACCACGGGTCAGAGACTCTATTCAATGTTGAAAAGTCAGCTTTTCACCCCACTTCAGCGATCTTTATTAGACCTTATCGTCGCTATAACGCCAGCTAGCTCAGTTGTAGAATGTCCTATCTTTTTCTAAAATACATTATTACTAAGGATTTTGAGTATTTTGGAAATAAGATAGGACAATGTACAACCGAGTGGTGAATAGTTTATGATCTGCCAATCGATATGATCATACGCAACACGGACTTAGTCTAGTCTGCGTTACTTAACTTACTTTGATAGATCCAACTGCAATATTCTTTTTTGCCGTAGTGATATATCCAACTGCAATATTCTTTTTTGCCCTAGTGATAGATCCAACTGCAATATTCTTTTTTGCCGTAGTGGTATATCCAACTGCAATATTCTTTTTTGCCCTAGTGATAAATCCAACTGCAAAATTCTTTTTTGCCCTAGTGATAGATCCAACTGCAATATTCTTTTTTGCCGTAGATAATAGCCTACCGCCCTCACAAAAGTTGAAAACGACCATTTCTTTCATGATATTTTCTTCCTTTCTTTCTGTATTTGTATAAGCTGCATATTTTTTCTTATCTCAACCATTCTCCGTGTCAACGGGACCTGAAACGTACAATGTGGGTACAAGCAACAAGCTGTCGCTGGTTAGGGTTAAAGACTGACGCGCATACATATTTAAACTTAATATCGACTCGTAGAAATACACTGCACATCGTAAAGCATTCACCCGCAATCGTATTATTTTATTGAACCTTGGTCTCGAAAATAAGGCAAAATGTATTATATAATTTATATTTATTATACTACACACACAAAAATGAAGGGAAAACTATAGAAATGGCAAATGGAAAAGAAATACAAAAGACGCGTTTTTTTTCATCTTTTCGGAAGTCAATTGCTACGATGTTATGCACTATCTCCGTAACAGTATAAGCTCCCCACAATGACGATAAAAGATGGCTGCTGTGTCAATAGAGTTCAAAGTAGATATAATCTGACACAGGATGTTTGTTTTATATTACTGCTCCTTGTTCTTTTTATGCGTTTGCTTTCTTGTTCAGTAAAGCAAAGTAAGCTGTTTGAAATTTGTCTAAATATAAAGTTTTATCATCCGGAATAAAAATCTTAACTTCGAAACTCCAAGGCGAAAGATTTCCAGGAAGACGGATATGTAGGATTAACTCTTATCTTAATTCATTCGAGTTAGTGTAATTTGATATTTACGTGTTCGAAAAACTGTAGTAAATTATCATGACATTGCAGGCCAAATTAAATTTGTTTTAGTGATAGCGAACCAAACACGTTTTTTCCCATGTAGCATAAAATGATAAATCGATTTTTATTTATTTAATTTTGAAGTGATTTAAACGTCACAACTTTAATTTATGCCAAAATAGTAATACATGTATTTAGTCAAATTTGCAATTTTGAGGATGAATGTATACATGGATCCCATGATAACAATTAACATTCTCCTACAGTGACTTAAAAACATTGCCTCCATCGTAACTGTAAGTTAGTTCGTTAAAACCCATCCCATGTAAACAACAGACAACTTTCTGCTAGAAAAGCAAAAACATCCTGCCATTATTTTCACTCACAGTATTTCCCCCCTCTTTCTGTAAAGTAAAATTGCTATCGATCAAATATGCATGCTCAAGTCCCACCACGACCTTTGAATTTGAAAATCTTCCTTAAAAATTACAACCCACAAAACTGTCGCTCTCGCCTCCCTTGACTAGATCTATATTTATCGTGGAAATCGGCGCAGCCAATCCACCAATGAGAAAGTGCGACGTGTACCTCCAAATCGTAAATCGTTCAGCCGTTGCATCAAGTATACGTGTCTCTAGCCTGGGGTATTCTTAGGAAATTCCGTTTGAAATTCTTAGATTTTCCTCCATTTTGTTGCGCTGATCACAGTCTTTAACAAAATCTTAAACTAATCGTAGAGGAAAATCGGGAGAGACAAATTGTCAGCTATTTTCTCTCATTATCTTTTGTACTTGTCATCATCAGATCGCCGTTTTTATGAAAATCTAAATATGAATTACGAATTTTGTGACGCTTGTTTATTCTTAAAAGATATCGTTGGCCTATTTCTTCTTGTCCACCAATCTTAGTTTCTGTTATGAACAGTAGTTTGTCTGTATTGCATTGCCACTAATTATAACATTGTGTTGTATCATTATGCATGTAAAAAGTCAAACTGGCATTTTTACTTTTATGAAAACATGGATAATCCGCAAACGCTTGTTTCTTGCTTAGAAACCAGAATATAATATCGGGTACATGTCTAAGACTAACTTCTGACAGTTTTACGTGATGCCACATAGAGACAGAGAGGAGATACCATGTGTTTAAATATTAATGCAATAGCCTACACTTTTTAAAATGTTCGCCTTATTTTCCATAGAAATAAAGCACCCAAGCTGTGTAAACTCTAGATCCCGCACTGGGTTTAAAAAGAGCATGTACTTTTAGTTGCAGCACCTGCACGTCTCTTACCTCAGATCAATATATTTTAAAAAATCTAAAAAATAATTATACATTGCGGTCTGGAACCCCCGGGCTCCAGTAATGACCTCAAATTTAAGCAGACGTGACGAAAAAAGGTGAGAAGAGAGAGCTTTTTCGGGTCTTTGAATTCAAAGAGTTCCACACTGTTTTGGTTTCTGGTGAGCGTCAAGTTCGAATGAAAAGATGACACGTAGACAGAGGAAGTCTCTACGCCGGTAATAAGCGGTAATTAAAAAACCTCACATTTAAACAGGGTTCAGCATCGATTGGTGTGGTGTAGAGATTGGTCTAGGTTTTACCTGGTATTGACTTTGTAAATGGGAAGCTGTGTGTGTGTGTGGCAGAATGTAAAATTACCAGACGTTAGTCTTGGGACAGCTCCAGGATATTGATATTGTTATTAAAGCCTAGTTGGGGGCGCGGTGGTCCTGGGGTAGAACGTCAGCTTCCGACGCAAAAGGTTCGGGTTCGAGCCCTGGCGTTTGCGCTCCCTACTGGTTGGGTCGGTGTCAGTTTAATGTGACTGGCTGAGACAGGAGTCATGGTATCCCCGCCCTGTCTCGTGTGTGGCAGCACATAAAATTGTCAGACGTCAGTCTTGGGGCCCGTCCACAATATAGCCTATATAGTGCTGATTTGGACGTTAAACCAACTCAACAACAACAAAGCCTAGTTGCTGACAGTCCATACCTACCAACCTACAAACCAAGAAATCATCCAACAAACCAAACAACCAGCATCCTACAAAAAGTCCTTAGTTTTGCCACTGGTGCCAATGCTCGGTTCCTACATGGAGAGTGCAACCAGGTGAGTAAACACTTGTATGGAGTGACTGATGCATTGATCCCCCCTACTTAGTGTCGGGTGCGTTGGGTACAAGAAAGAACTACAGTATGCACACAGCAATAGGTACTGGTACTCTCCCCGTAGCACAAGCCTGGTGTATGTGAAATGTACTACGTGACACCATTTTAGTTTATCTCTTTTTTTCCCTTCGATGTGGATAATACTATTTCCCATTTTCTAGTCCTTGGGTTGACTCTTACGAAATGGGATAAAGTGTCATTAGTAAGTGTACAGCTGGTACTCAATGAAGCTTTAATATTTTTAACAGTTAAAATTCTTCACATTTCGTGGTATTTAAAAATATTGTGCAGAAAGACCGGTCTTTTTCGGGTTCACTGTTACACTTACCTGCACTTGATACGTGGCATAATGATTCCTAATAACCTAGTTTAGGCTTCCTTTACTCTTCGAGTTTCTCACGTGTTGTTGGCTACGATTAAAGATCCAGATCTTTGTTTACTTGGCGGACTCGATTGTCGATACGTGTATTGCATTTTTTTTTTAGGGAACATTGAAAGCCAACTTTTTAAGTTATCCACGATGTGTTGCTCTAAAGGTATTTTCGTTATAATTATTTTAATGAAGCTGCGCATTTTATATAAGCCACATTCCACGTCATTTGATAAAAAAAAAATTGGAATAACGTGTGCCTCAAAAAAAAAAAATCGGCAACGAATAACAAGAACAAACCTAGATTAAAAAGAAAAGATTTATAACACGTGGATTTAGTATTATATGCATCAACTAAGTATAAGCGAGACGAAAATCTACTATTGTCTCTATAAATATGCGAGAGTCTTTACAAAAGTGCCCAGTGTTAAACCCCTATCCTTATGTTCCTCCGGCCCGCCCCTTCCAACCATCGATTTTACCAGTATCCGCCCGCCCCTCTCCTCTCCTGCACTCTCCTGCACTCTCCGGCCGAGTCAAGAAGCCCCGCCCTCTTGTGGCGACCCCGCTGGACCCTGGCGAACTGGCGAACTGACGAACTTGTGGACTGGCCAAGTGGTCATAGGTCGCGCGCCTCCAACACTCGCCAACGCTGGCTGGGCTAGTGCCTAGACCACAGAACTGAGAGCTTACCAGAGGCCCAGAGAGAGAGAGAGAGAGAGAGAGAGAGAGAGAGAGAGAGAGAGAGGGGGAGGGAGAGAGAGAGAGAGAGAGAGAGAGAGAGAGAGAGAGAGAGAGAAGAGAGAGAAAGAGAGAGAACGAGAGAGGTGCTAACAACAGAGGCCTTGCGATCATAAAGCCATAGCGAAAACAAAGACGGTATGTAAAGCCTAAATGTTATTTCAAAGGCCCTCCAATCATAACTCTGTCCTAGACTAACGAAACCAATGAGCTATCAGAAAACTCAATTCCCATAAGGGTCGTGATTACGTCATCCGTTATTTTTGTGTAAATCGCCAAACCTGTACTGCCGACCTGGCCGCGCGAGCCTGAGGTGTGAGGATGCTACGGGGTCTGAGAGAGGGCCAGGCTGGGTCACGAGTTGGCCTGCCCTGACCTGGAGGCTCAGAGCTCAGAGCTTCGCTGACCAGTGGTCGAGCGGCACGCGAGGCGGGGTGAGGGCGGGCTGAGGCTGGACTAGGCGGGGTGAGGCGGGGTGAGGCCGGACAACGCAGAGCGAGGCAGCCAGGTAGAGTTCGCTAACAGCACGCGCTCTTTCTGTCGCTTCAAGGATTGGGTGATCTATGGTCGTCGGACTGAAGAGCTTGCAGTGATATGTATGTTCACTGCCGGCTTGCAAAACTAATGGGAAAATATAATTTTTTTTTATGGAGGCAATAATGTGCTGGGTTCATGATGCTGAGCATTGATATTGCCATTGGGAGAACGGGACCATATTTTATTAAATTAATAGAGCTTACTTGAATGAAAATTCCAAAATTAGATCTATATGACACAGTGACCCTTAAGTAACACCTTGAAAAAATCTTAGAAATGTGCTGGGTCCATGATGCTGAGCATTGATAATGCAATAGGGAGTACAGACAACATATTTTATTGAATTTATAGAGCGTATATCATGATAATTCCAACATATCTATATGACACAGTGTTCCTTAAGTAGCACTTTGAAATAATCTAAGAAGCACGATTTCTTTTTTTTCTGTAAGAGCTTCCTATGTTGGCATACTTATTTACTATTTAATTTTTTTGCAAATTTCTATCTATCTACCCACTCACTTACTACTACAACCACCCTTCTCAAAGCGTGTGACCGCCTAGGGGGGGGGGGGGTGCAAATAATCACCCATGTTGTATAGTTGCCCTATCTCATATAATTATAAATACAGTCATATATCTAAATTTTGTGTATTTTATAAAAACTATGAGGTAGGGCTTAATGCAACTGAGGCAACGATTGATGCTTCAGTCGGTTTTAGATGTTTCCGATTCAAAGCTATCATCACAGTGCATGCGTTGACCGAGTTCATTTACAACGAATCGCGTTTATAAAACAAAGAGCATATTCAATCTCTACTTCCGACCCACTTCTAAGTATGCGGTTTTAGAAACATTAAAATATGACCTTTCAATTTGCCACCTACACTAATGTATTTTTGAACGAACGAAATCGTTTACGAATAATTTAGTTTAAAAAGCAACGACATCAAATGTTAGTATTGTTTTTAAATTTTAATTTTCAGAAAATCGAAACTATTAACACATGCATCACCTTTCTTGGAGATGCCAGAGGCTAAATTTATTTTTAGAATTACGATCCAAAGTAATGTTGAACAATGCTACAGAGCTTTCTTTAAGTACATGTGTATTAAGTTACAAGGAATATCAATACTTGAAAACACCTTGGACGTGCTAATCTTTTTCAACTAATCGTGACATTTGATCTAATTTTATTTCTTAGAGTCATTCAGGGTTGAACTTTTCAGCCTTGCCCTGTCAAGGGTTTAATTTCAAAGTTGTGCTACGACAACGCGTTTAAATCACAATACTTGACAAGATAGGACCGAGCTGGGCCTATCATTATGTTGAGGGAGGTGGTACATATAATAATCATAGAAATAATTATGTACTTTAAATAGCGACTTTAATAATGAAGATGGTGATAAAGACACTAAAGGTGGGAAAATGCTAGCACGGAACCTGATCTTTAAAACTCAAACCCTATACGAAAAATAATCACTGTATTCCTATCCTAATCCGGCCTTAGTAAGATAGTTATCAATTTTATATGGTGAAATGATAGATTTACATTTTACAAAAAAATTATGATCTCACGAAACTCTATTTTTAGTCAAAATACTCCTTGGAATGTTAATTCATTAAAGTAGTATTTACATGAAGTGTTCATTCAGTGGTGTTTTGTGATTTGTACTCAATCTGTTTTAATAAGTCTTAAGTGCATGGCTTCAGCTTTCCGAATGAATGAATGAATACATTTTTTTCGTTGATGTTGGCATCACGTTTTCGCCTGTCCTCACTGTCTGTAATCATAATTATAGCAAAATTGGTTTAATATGGCTTCTTTGTGAATAATCTATCTAACTCATTCCCTAGAAGTATTCTTATTACATTATGTACCTCAACCCATACTTGGATATATATCACCATATCTATAAATTCACATATCGTTGAGTCTCTTATACACACTGGCTCTTTGTCTCGTTTTCCTGTATATCCTTTTCTTTCTCTCTCTCTCTGTCTTTGTCTTTGTGTCTGTTTTGCCTGTCTGTCTATGTATGTTTCTGTCTGTCTTTGTATTTGTCGCTTTTTGTCCCGCCCCATCTCTCTCTCTCTCCTCTCTCTCTCCTCTACAAAGGTTTAATTTCAAAGTTGTGCTACGACAACGCGTTTAAATCACAATACTTGCCAAGATAGGACCGAGCCTGGCCTATCATTATGTTGAGGGAGGTGGTACATGTAATAATCATAGAAATAATTATGTCCTTTAGACATGGACTTTAATAATGAAGATGGTGGTAAAGACACAAAAGGTGGGAATGCTAACACGGAACCTAATCTTTAAAATTCAAATCCTATTCTGTAAATAATTACTGTATTCTCTGTCTGTTTTGCCAGTATGTTTCTGTCTTGTCTGTCTGTCTTCGTATTTGTCGCTTTCTGTCCCGCCCTTTCTACACCCTCTCTCTCTCTCTCTCTCTCTCTCTCTCTCTCTCTCTCTCTCTCTCTCTCTCCCTCCCTCCCCCCTCTCGCTCTCTCCTACAAACCTCATCACTGTGTATCACACAGACCTGTAAGGTTCCACCAAGTCTCAAAACGTCACCGAAAGTACACTGTGGCACGTGACCTCCAGCCCAAGCTTCTTGAGTTTGCAGTCCAGGTTAGAGATAGTGAGAGATCGTTTGCTCAAACAGATTCTGCAAATTGGCTTGGGAATGTCATCCATAGGACTGTCACTCCTTCGGGGGGGGGGGGGGGGAGAGAGAGAAAAAGAGATAGAGAGAGAAATGTAGACAGAGAAGGTAGAGAGGAGAGAGAGAAGAGGAAAGAGAAGAGATAGTGATAGAAAGAGAGAGAGAGAGAGCGGAAAAGAGAAAGAGATAGAGAGAGAGACAGAGAGAGAGAGAGAGAGAGAGAGAGAGAGAGAGAAAGCAAGGCAGACCAGACTTGAATAATTATAATAACGATTGGCATTTTGCCCGCATTTTTAATTTGTCGAACATCGATCAATACAATACCATATTAAAAAGTACATTCACGTAACTATAATCTTCTTTATATTTAAAATGTTCATACACAGAAAACTGAGGGTTCTCGGAGCAATAGAGACATAAAACACTCTGTTCTCTACTAATTCGTATAAGTTAATGTAAGACCTTTAAACCTAATTGAATTCACCGAATCTTCTGTGTCAAAGTCTATCAGTAGAGGTTTCATTTGACTTGGACTGTTGCAATTATATTTTAGCTCGCATTATATTATATACAAAATATCTTGTCAGAGCTTATTTCAACATGACTTATGAGACGCAATCTCAAAAGCCTTACAGCCATAATATTTTGGGCTAAAAGAGTTTCGCGCAGGAAAGGCCAAATAGACTCCCAGGTCGTTTAATAATGGCGTGACAAACGAGAGAAAGGCTTCTCGAGAGGGAAAAAAAAGCTATCAGCTTGAACCGAAAGCGTCGTCGCATAAGGACGCGTTCATTGAAATATATTGAACCGAATCAAATAATCTTGATCAAGAGAATTTGGCTTGCATGATAAAAAATATGCACTGGAGCTAGATCTAGATCATTCGGCAATGATGCGGGAAAAACAAGAGACCTGTAACCCTAAGATCTCGAGATCTCGCTCAAGTTGGCACAGTGCAAAAGTTAAAAGTTCAAACTTTATCTGCTGTTTAAGTTTGAAAATTTGCAATGTGCCAATTTGAGCCCAAGCGTACTTAAGGCGCCCCCCCCCCCCTCTCTCTCTGTGTCTGTCTGTCTCTCTCTCTCTCTCTCTCTCTCTCTCTCTCTCTCTCTCTCTCTTAACCCCTCTCCCCCTCACTATTCGCAATACTTTGACACATAATGATGTGAGAGTAAAAATGTTAAACTCAATTCTAAAAGAAAAAAAGTCCGTACAAATGTTTTACGACATATTAAACTCATCTGATGAATGTATAATCAATGCCATTGTATGTTATTTAGACCAATTATTTAAAGGAAGGCATGGACCTTTGTCTAATTAAGAAAATCGGAAATCTACGTTATCATATTATATGTGTATCCATTAATTTGATGTATGGGCTATTGGCCTCAAATATCCAATGAAATTATTTCAATCTCTCTCTCTCTCTCTCTCTCTCTCTCTCTCTCTCTCTCTCTCTCCTTTTTATTCTACTTGACAAGTGGAACTAGACAAGCGTGATCCTACGGGGTATTTACATACATGTGCCAAAGCACTGCGAGGCGGCGACATTTGTTGTGATTAGAAAGCTTGTCGGTTGATGCCTGGGCGATGAAATTGATACCGAGTTTAGAATGACCTGGGCAAATAATAAATGAAGGTTTCTTCTGAATGTATAATTATTATATTATTTAGCAAGTTTGGTTATGATTCCTATATTCGCAAGCTTAGTGTTGCATACATTAATTTTACCACCCAACCGGCTGTTAAAGTGCTCGCCATTAATTTTGACATTTCCGTGGGTTGGAATTAATTTGTCACACAGACATGAAACATAATTTATTACTTTGGAATAATATTATTATGCAGTCTCCCTTTCCAGGTGGTATGATATAAATTATATTAAGCTTCGTTTTTTTCTTTGCATTTGTTTTCAGAAGTCATGGTATCCCCGTCTTGTCTCGTGTGTGGCAGCACATACAATTGTGAGACGTCAGTCTTGTGGCCCGTCCACAATATAACCTATATAGTGCTGAAGTTTGACGTTAAACCAAATCAACTTCTACTCAACTCTTTCTCCCTTTCTAAAAGTGTATGCCACGAAGCCTTAGCCATTGCGTATATCCATTTTCTTTACTTTTTAAACTGTCTATTTATTGGCCATACAACTTTCCTACTCTCCTTTTCCCCCCTTCCTATTTTGACATCTAATTACTCTTCTCCGCCCCCTAGCAAGTGCAATATCTTCTTTTTCTCACCTCCGAGCAGGGAACTGCATTAAGGAGGATCCTTCCCCTTCTCTCCCACCTTTCTCTAAACCCCTGAATGCCCGCAAGCATCCTCTATCATCCTTTAGAAGGAAAGGAATCCAGTTACCGCTGTGTCCAGTTGTTGAATGGACATCTCCCTGAGCGGATATGGAACGGCAGTATCTGGCCAGTGATACAATCTCTCACTGGACAATGAAAGCGACCGTGTTTCCCCTACCCACGACATCTCATCACTAGCGACACCCCACTCGCCCCGCACATAAATATTGTCCTGCACTAATGAATCAATCTCTCCGACGTCCGCCCATCGCAGACAACTTGAGCCGCTTCCTCACAAAGCCGGATCTTTTTCCGTCAGGCACAAGCGAAAGTAGATGCTTTGCGATAACTGCCAAAAGCAAAAACGAAGACGATAGTAAGAGAATCTTAGCTCTACACCGGCGTCCAATCATAGCTCTATCCTAGACTTATAAAGCCAATGAGCGATCAGAAAAAAAAACAAGTTTAAAGGTTGTGGTTACGTCATCTGTTATCCTCGTTTATATCGCAAATATTGTAATAAGCCAAACAGGGTTAAGACGACATTTTGATACTATCTCTTTCTCCCCTTTATCTGCTGAGGTTTTGTTCGCTTTGGGGTCAGTTTACTGAAATTTCTTCTTCGGTTCCCACGTTACCCTCCATTTAATCAGTTGCTTTTATATGATTCAAACATATCGGAGAGATTTGGAATTTCGGAAGTAACATGATTCCTGTTTGGTTTAGTGCAGTCAGCCCGTCGTCACGATCTGAGAAAAGATACACCATCGAGTATATTAGGTGGGTTAATGAGTTGGTTTAAAGTCCAACGTCAGCACTATATAAGTTATATTGTGGACGAGCCCCAAGAATAATGCCTGACGGCGTTTTGGCAGACCTTACTAAAACTTGAATTAGTGCCTAGCTTTGTTTATCCTACCCAAATAGGTTAATGCGATTGGCCAATATACATAGTACTTTATAATTTGTAATACATGTACAATGTATAGCAGCCTTGCCCATGGTTGTTTATCCAATTAATATTTTATTTCATGCTTCATAATAAATAATCGTTGTCCATAGAATGTTTGGCTCTTACAGAGAATAACAGCAAAGGGAAAAGGGTTGTAATTAACTACAATAAATCCAACACCTCCGCATCCAACCCACATCATACCCGCTGTCATAAACCAAAAATCGTAATCAAACCCAAGCCGATTCATAGTTAGCTGTATGATCTACCAACCCAGCCCTTCTAGATCATCCTTTTCACATTTTCTCATTTTTCAATTGCATCACAGTGTGCGCCAGTTAGTGGAAAACGGGGCGATTTATGACCCATAAGTTAACGCATTAAAAGCAGACACCGGTGCACCCACTTAAGTCATCCTCCGACTCTACAAGGAAGTTACAGAGGATTTACTCACATCCCACACGTGCCTAGTTGTGTCTTAGTGCTCACTCCCATGTTTTCTTAACTTAACACCCGCTACATGAGGGAGGGCGGGGTGTGTGTTTAAAAACAACTTTCAATCTCTCATCGTTGCATGATGTGGAAGTACGACTTCACTGTTTCTTTTTTTTTTTTTCTTCTTCTTCTTCTTTTTTTCTCATTCCGGTTTATATTTTATTTTCTGCCTTTTTGGATTTTATGTTTTGTTCCTGTTTCTTGCTCGCGAATTTATTTTCTTTTTTTTTCTGATTTCTTTTTTCTCTGTAATCTTCTCGGAATTGGCGCCATCGGTTGCGTGGGCGTAGGCAAAGCTGACGCTACAGGTGAACAAACCTGCCAACCTTACGTAAAAAGGGAAAAAAAAAAAACTGGGGCGAACTGGCTCAGCGGGTAGAGCTTTGGTCTCCAGATCTAGAGGTCCGCGGTTCGATTCCAACGATCGTTCATAATAATATTATGTTTATTTGTCTGATTTCGTCGGTTTCTGTATAACGTGACTGACTGAGACAGAAGTCCAGTTCTTCCAGACCCATCTCGTAAGTGACAACACATAAAATTGTCAGACGTCAGTGTCTTGGGGCCCATCCACAATATAGCCTGTACAGTGCAGACGTTGAACGTTAATTAACCCACCAGCTCAGCGCCAAAAAGCACGCACATTTGATCACAGATTTCGTTGCACTGTTTTGACTGTAAATGTACAGGTCTGGTACATGTAGTGGAGTTGGCAGTTGTGTTTGAAGCGCGCAGTGCACGTGTTATGCGCCAATATCTTGCTATTTTTTTTTCTCCTCCTCCAAATTGGCTTCATGGATTTAACAGGCGCGAAGGATGCAGTAGGTTCCGTCGAAAGAGATTACATTAGTTCAAGGTGCATGTGCTGTAGAAGAAAGGTAAGAGGGTGGGAAGCCGGCTTGGATACACGCTATTTACGTCAGTTACGCGTGGATAGCTTAATAGGTTGTTAGTAGTAGGAAGCGAGTGCATAGAGCAATGAGTGGCTCATTCATAGACATAATTGTATCTTAGGTCAACATGCCAAGGGATGGTTGGTTTAAAATTATTATGCGATTAATTGGATTTTATTTGTTCAGTCTATCGGAAGTTACACAAGGTTTTAAATAGAGCAAGACATAAACAAAAACAATCCAGAAAAAGTAAAAAAAAATGAAACAAAATAAATCGTGAAATGCTAAATCCAAAGGAATAAATTATGGAAGACGTGTAAAATAAAGGGGTGTATTGTTATATTAGAAATTGATATGCGTCTCGAAGAAAAGGAAGAAAAATACAAAACAAATGGCACCGAATTTTTAAGTAAAAGACTAACGTTAAAAAAAAAAAGAGATGAAAAAACCCGAAGTAGATATGGCTGTAGCTCTAAAAAGTCATGGCTAGCACAAACAATATAATGCAGATTCCCTGATTACCCTAAGACACTTGGAAAGCATCTCAATTGCCAATTTGAAGATGCGCTGAGAGTTGGGATGTCAGGATACCCTGTTTGAAAGAAACACAACAAAAAACAACATAGATGATTTTGGGAGGAAGGAAATGGAAAGGAAATGTGAAAGTCTAAAAAAACAAAAGCGGAAATAAATAAAAGAAAAAAAGAAAAGAGAAAGGAAAGAGACGGGCGTGTGGGATGTGAAAAATGTTTTGAAAGATTAAGAGGATAAGCATGTTTGAGGAAATGAAAAAAAAGGAAAAGAAGAAAATGAACGGGACGACGGTGTGGGAATCAGGGAAAAAAATACATAGGTTTCAGCAGGCAGTCGGAGTTGGGAAGCTTCGAAGAAACCTTGCATCTTTTAGGAATACACTACTTTCATCTGATTACATAGCTGCCAACCAGTACGGAAAAACCGTACTAAATACGGTTTTGACTGCCCGAGTACGGAAGTACGTTTTCGTCCCCCAAAGTACGGTTTCAGTTTTTTTTTTTTTTTTTTTTTTTTTTTTTTTTTTTTTTATGCCAGCGACTAGAGATTTTAAAAAAAAAAAGAAAAGAAAATTGCCAGTGACTAGAAATTAAAAAAAAAAAAATAAAAAAAAAAATTGCCAGCGCGTAGGGTCCTGTCTTTTGCCATGGCCCAAGCCTATTGTTAGTGCTAGGCCCTAGGGAGCCTACAAGGCCCAGGCTAGGCTAGCCTTGTAGTGCGTTGGCTCTGTCAACACAGCCACTGCGCGCGCACCTCATTCACACGCTCACACCAACACGAACAGCGAGGACTTTTGATGGGGTACGTTCAAAGCGGTAAGCAGTACGGTTGATGCATTTCCCTACTACCTCCCCCTTTTTAAATTTCCTTCGTACACCTAACATGTGCGTGATACAGTGTAATTTCCGATATTTTAGATTTATTGTTTATCAAATTTGCATACTCTTTTATCTGTATCGGCACAGCAGTTGATCTCATCCGGGTTATCGACTTTACCGCTAGTTTATCTGATCGACATCGTTTATTCTTCCGAATAATACCGATATGTCCATCTTCATCCAATCATCCTCGTTTTTTCTGACAAATTGATTCCAGCCAGGGTGTGATTGATCTGACTCGAATCTATTGGCTGTTGTAATGACCCAGCCTTGGACCAACCGTTCTAAGCTAGGTTAGCGAATTTAACATGCGCGCTCCTCTGGTAACTTTTATAAAAGAAAGTAATCGAGGTCTAGACCTAGATCTAGATAAAGCTAGATCTAACCGAGATGTATCTTATGTGATAGCTACATTGAATCTGACGATCGGCACATTTCATATAAACTAAATTCATATAAACTAGATTTCTATCAGGACTTATGCTAACTATGTTTCTCCAATCTTTTGTTAAAAAAACAAAAACCAAACAACTCGCGTTTATTCATTCGTGAAATTGACGCACGCAATACAATTAAAAATTACCGAAATTCTGAATACCGGCAATGAAATTAGAGCAGGTGTAGAGTAAAAATAAACTTCGTTGAGGCGGATATAAATTTAACACAGCAAACAATGGGTCTAAAAGGCCGGTATAGAAAAAAATCCTTTGTGGCAAATATCTGTTATCGAGACTCGCTATTTCCTTTAATAAATGTTACCATTAATTTATTATCTCAGAGCCTCTTTAAACGGAGGAAAATCTTGAAAAGTTTCAGCTCAAGGGGGCCATGCCCCCCCCCCCCCCCAAAGTTCCGGAAATTTCGACAGGCTTGGGTGGCATCCCTGGAAGCATCATAGGGTTCTCTCGTGGAAGTTTTAAAATCTAGATCTACACATGTGATCCATCGTTATCGATCAACATCGCATGATCTAGTCTGAACTATTATTGTGTACAGACAAAACAGACTTTAGGTGCTCACTGACAAATAACACCCTCTCTGCACTTCTAGTTAAATCCTTCCAGTCAGCGCCATGCTACAGCCAGAAATTCAGTGCCTCCTTCCTACAAAAGGCAAAGGCTGCCACTAAGCAGGCCCTGCAAAAATAAATAAGACTCCCACATTTCTGGATAAATCCTGATTGTTTGCCTTTGATATCCACTTGGATTTTTGTTCTTCCCCTTGAGAGGAGATTAATCTCAGTCTGATGGATGTCACCATAGTACTTTGAGCACCAACTTCAATGCCAGGAATGTTCTATTTTGTTTGTTTTAATAGATTTCATGTGCTTTGCAATTTAGAATTTTCTGTTCAGGAGAGGGCAAAGTTGGGCTTTAAAATTGCAAAAATTCGTTTTCGGACGGGGGGCCTTGCCCCCCTGTACCCCCCACAGGGGCTCTGCCCCGGACCCCGCCGGGGCCTAAGGCGGCCCCTGGACCCCGGCCGGATTGCCAGAGTCTGGTTTTGACATCTCTCAGGTTGGCAGCTATGCTAAGGCTGAAGTTTAAACGAAGAAAGAAAATGAACGGGACGACGGTGTGGGAATCAGGGAAAAAAATACATAGGTTTCAGCAGGCAGTCGGAGTTGGGAAGCTTCGAAGACGAACACAAGGGGAAAAAAAGGAAAGAAAAAGAAGAATTGCATCAGGAAGGAAGACATCTGGGTCAAAGGGTATGTTAATAATGGGACCTGAAACGTGATAGCAATTTGCAGCGTCAGTGTATGGAGGAGAAGGGGAGAAAAACACCAACAAACCTAACAAATCTAGTAACTTTTTTACGGTGCTGAGCTGAGAGGGGAAAAAGGTGATGGAAGATGGAGCGAGAATGTGAGCACAGAAGAAGCTGGAAAAGGAAGCTGAAAAGGAAGGGCGAGATCTCCGTTATTGGGGAAAGCCTCCTGCTAATTCATAAACACATACAAAGGGAGACAGGAAGCTCTCGCCGTTATAGAGCTGTACAAAATGGCTGGGATGGGGGCGAGAATGGTGCCGCGTTTCGTAACCTTTTCTTGGGTTCCCTCCCCTGCCAGCTGTCGCCAGCAGAGGGGGGACCAGTAGGGGGCGCTGTCCTTTCCTTTGTATGTTGTTTCTTCCCTGCGCTGGCCTGTTTGTGCCTTATGGCGGATGGGGACATCACAGGAGAAAGACGTCAAGGGGCAACAGGGGCCAACCTTTACCGGGAACCCCCGTTCACCTCTGTCAGAAAGTTACACCAGAGAGTGTGAAAAATTGAGAGGTTTCACCAGGTGGAGTTTGCGTATATGGGTCTGGATAATAAAAGCGGTGTATTCCTTCTTTATACCTTAGTGAAAACTCAGTCTGAACATTGTTCAACCGCCTTAAGTTCAATAATAGAATAGAATGATAATGCGTCACGATAGGTTCTTGTTTCAAAAGCACTGTGAGCTCTTTTTGTGCAACGTCTTATTAGATCTACAGTCTCTGGTAACACCAAAACCAGCAACAGAAGCTTTCGGCACGCGGTCACGCGCAGGACGTGAAGGGAGCAAAACGTTAAAGACGTTAGACGTTAAATCTTCTCCACGTTAAAGCCATGCAATAAACGTTTGAAAATAACCCTGTCTTTCTAAGAGGAGTTAAGACTTTTATTGCACTGGAGGCGTTAAAAGCAGTTAACGTAAACTTGTCTCAGCTCATCCATGCAGTCTTCAGCACTGATAATGTTTTTTTTGAAGTTACATGTCAAATCACATAAATATTGAATTGCCAAACTTTCATGAGGTGTTTGCCTAACATATTCCCTCAGATGAAGCTAGGAGACTTTTAACCCAGAGATAAAAATTTATTGCGGTGCGTTAAAAGAAGGAGTATCAGGAAAAGCCATGTAAAAATGAACCAATCATTTTGTACAGGGAATATTTTCTTGGAACCGAGGCAAGCGCCAGCATTCAAGCATTCAAGCTCTTTGCCAGTATCTCCAAACCTTTCCCTTTTAGAACATAGCTAGAGAGACAAGGAAACTGTTCATTATCAGCTCTTGTTGTTGTCTCTATTGTGTTACGACCGTATAGCTGCATCGCACGCTACAAAATGGGCTCTCTTCTATTGTGAACTGTCTGGTGGCAAAGAGTTCATATTATACTCGGCTTCTCTTCTTACACAATTGGAGCTGCCCCCGTCTTCATATTCATTTCGAGCGCCACTGTTCCCAAAGTTTGATCGAAATGTTTGGGATGAATAGAGTGGGAAGAGGCAACCCACGGCACTTGTTTGTGGCAGATACGGGCAAAGCGTCAGTATAATGGACAGAAGTGGTGAAGACGTGGATGGTACAAAAGGAGGTTCTATAGAAATAGAAAGAAATCTCTTTAAAACCGCCGCTAATATGGGCAATCACAAAATACTCTATGACGATAATATGAAATAGGGGAGGGGTAGAAAAGGGGCAGGATTTTTAGGTCTGAGGGTTAAGTGCAGATGTCTAGAGACCTGAAAAGTAGACAATGAGGGATTGTACAGAAGTTCACTCTCTTAACATCAACTTAAAAAAATATATTCTGGGGGGAATGGGAGGGTTGAGGTATATTAGAAGAAAGAGAATCTGTAGGAATATAATAGGGTTGTTTGATATGTAAGTACCGTTATGTGTTTCATTAATTTTTCGCCTACCGATTTTTTTTCTTTTTCTTTATATGACCTGAAATTGGGTTTCCACTCTGTGGATTTAATTGACAGATGTCTATTGAATTTAGAAAGGAAAACAGAATGCTGCCCTTTATAAACATAAAAAAGACGAAGAATGTAATGGAATGGGCTGTTAGCCTGTATATGTAAAAAAAAAGGAAAAAAGAGTGGGTCGAGAGAGAGAGAGAGAGAGAGAGAGAGAGAGAGAGAGAGAGAGGGAGAGAGAGAGAGAGAGAGAGAGAGAGAGAGAGAAAGAGAGAAAAATATATAGAGAACCACAAAGCTTGAAGGGTATCAAAGGTAATACGGTAGAACGTTACATGGCCAGCCTATCAGAGACTTGTACCATAAAGCGATCATACGTTAGCCCGGCTATCAAAATAAACAAATATAATTAACCCATGCTAGAGACATATTTCCCACATCCTGGTGCCTAGCCCACAGATCCCAGGGAAGAGGGCTGTGGTTTATGTCACGACATCAAGATAAGACTGGCCTTTTTTATGCCTACGTCTGGAGAAGTCTGGAATACTGGGGCCTTAAGATACTTGCGATTCCACAGTGTTATATATACCTTTTTTCTGCGCTGTAACATTCCCTGGGCTTGGATACTTCGATAGCCCAGGTCGAGACTCGAGGCCTTAAGTTACAATGCACACATTGCTTGCACAGTTGAGGTGAGAATGACAAGAAAGTGGTTTCCCCTTTGTTATAATACTGAGGCAATGATATATTTATGATAAGTCTAGGTCTGAGGTGTAAGGTTATGCACCACTGTTATAGATGCATAAAACTAGAGGATTAAGAGCTACGTTAGAAAGAGTGAAAGTGACATTTTGAGGCACTTAGTCAACCAGTTTAAAAATGAAACATGGATAATAATTTAAAAAAAAACTCATCTACTGTCTGTCGTATTGCCTGCTTGTCTGTGTCCCTGTCTGTCTGTATGTTTTTTGTTTGTCTGCCTGCCGAACTGTCTGTCTGTCTGTCTGTCTGTCTGTCTCTGTATGCCTTCACTCTCTGTCTCTCTGTCCCTTTCTGCGTGTGCCTCTCTCCCTGTCTCTTCCTCTCTATCTCTGTCTCTCTCTGTCTCTGTCTGTCAGTCTGTCTGTCTGTCTGTCTGTCTGTATGTCTGTCTGTCTGTCTGTCTGTCTGTCTGTCTGTTCCTCTTTCTGCCCCCCCCCCCCCCCCCCCCCAATTTATCATCTTAGTTAATAATTGTGTCTTCCCGTTGAAATAATGTACGATCCCGGAATCTATAATTATTATATTCAGTGTGCTGTGTGTGTCGGGCCTGCCTAAAGACAGACAGAGTTACGACTCTATTTTATGTTCCGTAAGTTCTTGTTAGGTTTAGCCTATGTTGCACGACCTACTTTTGCCACCTGGTCACTCAGTGATATTCAGCATCACAAACAGATGTAAGTGTCAAAACCTTTTTACGGGAACATTTTTGTTTAGATCTACATCAAAATAAGAAAAATATGGTCCTGAACTGAGAAGAAAAAGTTGAACAGGGCACCAAGGAGTAAAATATTTCAACCTGTGTGACCACACGCTGTTTCTTGGTTGCTTTCATCATCACAGCTGACGCCAGGGGTTCCCCTCGTTCGAACTGGCTCAAGTGGTAGAGCGTTGGTATCCAGATCGGAAGGCCCGCGGTTCAAATCCCACGGACGGCATATTTCTTTGTCTGATTTCGTCTAGTGTAACTGGTTGGGTTGGTGTCAGTGAATGTGGCCGGCTGAGACAGGAGTCATGGTATCCTCAATATGTCTCGTGTGTGACAGCACATAAAATTGTCAGATGTCTGACTTGGGTTACGTCCACAATATAGCACTATATAGTGCTGACGTTGGACGTTAAACCAACTCAACTCAACTCAACCCACAGCTGACACCAAATTATGTGCATTAACTCTGTTTTCCTCCGGGTTCTAAACTTCCGTTTACACTTACCTGCAAACTTGTCGGAACTTCTTTGCTTTCACTCGTAAAATTTTTAAGACTCTGAGGGGAATTAGAAGTGAGCGTAAAAAGTGCAAAAAGCTCAGCAAAACTCTGCCTAATATGCTTTCATTCATCTTAAACCTAGCCATGCCGGAAAGCCAGAGGGCCGGAGAAAAAGAAAGAAAAGGAAATCGCGGTGAGCGAAATATTTTGCTCGTTTGCTTTGACGGGAAAAATAAAACACTTATGCAAGGAAAACAAAAAATAGTAAAAAAGTTGTTTGGTTAAATAAGAGTAGTGTAAAACAAATGGGGGGAAATATGGACGTGAAAAGATCAGGGGAGGTAAACCATCATGTCAATGGGTGAGTGAGCGTTACTGAGAGCTAACACAAATGGTATGTTAAAAAAAAAAAAAAAAAAAAAAAAAGAGAGATGTTGGGGGCGGGAGAGGGGATGGGGCGTTTGGTGGGAGGACCCCAGTTTGGGATACTTGTGTTGGACTGAGGGGAGTCGGGGGCGGAGGGTGGGGGAAGGGAAGATATGATCTTCCTCTCATATGACACCTCTCTTTGTGTTAATGATATATGTTTCTTTTTTTTCCCTCTGTTAAATTCAAGACACGGAAAGAACTTATTTAAGATAATAATGTGCTTGTGCGCTTGCATGAATGGCGAAAACAAAACCGAAAGAGTTTTTCTTTTTTCTTTTCTTTTGAGAAAAGGGTGGTGGCGGGAGAAAGAATGAGAGTGAGCTCTTAAAGAAAGAAAATAATGAGCCTCGCGTCAAATGCATCTTCCAGACTGACAATCTTTCACCAAAAGGCGTATACATGTATTTATCTTGCCTGTGTCTTCTTACATTTTGAGTATATTTACACAACGTCTATGACTGGTTGAGGTGGCAGCTCTGGTTACAAGTCGATGATCCCAGCCTGACTTAAGTATGCATGACATGGTATGGCATGGCATGGCATCCGCCGACCTGCCCGACTTCCGAGGAAATAAAACCTGCACAGAGCGCATGGGGATCATCTCAAACTTTTGTTGCTTTTTTCTTAAGACCAACAACTGACAGGGCAGCAGGGGAGAACGAGATGGTTCAGTTGGTAGAGCATTGGGCTGAGTTGAGTTGAGTTGGTTTAACGTCCAACATCAGCACAATATATGCTATATTGTTGACGGATTCCAAAACGGACGTCTGACAATTTTATGTGCTGCCACACACGAGACATGGCAGGGATACCATGACTTCTGTCTCAGCCGCTCACTTTAAACTGACACCGACCCAACCAGTAGGGAGCGAAATCGCCAGGAAATCATCCTTTGAAACTTAGGATACGTTAAATAAGAAGATTCTCCTACACTGACCAGATGGAGAGAGTCTCCAGTTGCTTTTTTTTTTCTTTTTCTGTTAACCTTTTTCGAAGAACCCATCAGGGCGTTGCAATCGCCAGGGTAGATAAATCTTCATCAGTTCTAAGTCTGTTCATATTCGGGGCAGTGCATCCACACAATGCATATTTACATTATATTAATGATGTACATGCAAATACGGTCTGGTGGAAAGCAAGTTATACATAAAATAATAAATTAATATAGATACAGTTATCAATACATGTATATATTAAAAAGAAAAAGTCTAATATGCTCTAGGGCCCTAGGGCTTCCTTGGTATGTATACTAGGTAGACAATAAGTAACGTATGTTCAAGTACATATACTAAGACTAAAACACACATACATACTTTAAAGACTAAGAGAGTAGGAGAAGGTAAAAACGAAGAGATAATATAAACAAAGTAGATATAAAAAAAGGCGGATGCAAAGATGCGATGATGGATTTAATTTTCAAAAGGAAAAAACTTATTCTTCATGTACTCTTTGAATTTTGAGCCTCCTTTACAAAGCGGAGGGGAAAATTAAAAAAAAAAACACAAAAAACAACAGTTCAAGCTTTGTAGATTTCACGCGTGGGAATCTTCGACTTATTAGAACCCCGCTTCTTCCAGACACTCACACACATACACACTCACATACATACACACATACACACACATACAGACATTCACACACATACACATACATAGGCGCAAAACGAAGCGCAAATCGGTGACTTCTGCTCGCCATTAGCCTGAACGCCTTTTTTTTTTTTTTTTTTTTGTAAATTATTATTTTAGCCTGTGCTCTGCTCTTTTTTTTAAATTTTTTTTTTAAGTTATTTGTTTTCTTTATGCACGGCTAAGCACATCGGAAGCCGCAATATATCACCTAATATTCGTGTGCTAGCAATGGGAAAAGAGTGGTTTTCAATTGGAAGCACACCATGCCGCCCACCCCGTTTTATGTTTGCCTAAAAAGTTTTCTTTTTCATCTGTTTTGTTTTAGATAGAGCGTGAAAATTTGTTTCTGCATAAACAAAACATTAACAAAACAAAGCGAAAACAAACCAATCAAAAACAAACAACCAAAATACCCCATTGAAACAGCAACAACATATTAACAACAACAACAACAACAACAACAACAAAAACAACAACAACAACAACAACAAATACTGTAGATATTTTCCGTTTTTGAAATAACCCGGAATCGTCTGATGAACGTCACACTAGTGTAGAGAGTCGGGCTGTGAATCAGATAGTTATAGTTTTGTCAAAGTGGAAACAGAGAGAAGAACTTGTATGGTCAGCTGTAACACTAGCCTGTAAATAATTAGTTTGCAACTCACACACGAAATCATTTACAACACAATACAAGAAAAACAACAGCAACAACAACAACAACAACAACAACAACAACAACAACAACAACAACAACTTTAAAAGTAGACACACTTTATATAAACATGAATTTAAACAAAAATATCAATACAAAATTTTTCGAAATTTAAACGGGCCAACATTTCTGCTAAAATTTCCCTTTTATTGTTTGATTATGTTTTGTGAATCCATTCGATCGCAATCAATATCTTGCTACTCACCCCCCTCCCCTCCCCAATCTCCGCCCTCTTTTCCCGTCCCTGCCTCTTCATCTCTCTCTCTCTCTCTCTCTCTCTCTCTCTCTCTCTCTCTTTCTCTCTTCTCTTTGTCTCTCCAGCTGTCTATTTTATCTTCTTCAGTTTCTAGCTCCACCTCTCCACCCCTTCTACGTGTCATTTACACGACTTCTCTTCATTCGTCCGCGCCCCTTCTCCCCACAATCCACGATGCACCTTCCATTCCAACCCCTAGTTCCCCCCCCCCCCTCCGCCCCTCCCCTTGCTCTCCCAACATTTCCCCCCGACGGTGCCCTTACCAGGGGTTTAGCATTTACGGTTACATTAGGCCCGACAGGTCGCACCTGTAAACACTTTGCACGTGCGGAGACGGATGCAAGCCTCATCCTTGTGTGAGGGTGAGCAGCTATTGTTTTTCGAGAGCCTGGCTTTACGCGATTTTCTCAACGTGTGCAGAGCTTGAGAACAAAATACAATAGTGCTGCATTGGGCATGGGCCTGGTTTTAAGAGAAGAGTAGCGAAAAGCAATAGAGCATAGTTACAAGTACAGTATATGTATCAGCAATTGTTGTAACATTAAAACGTAGAGGCAATAGTGCTAGTAGTAGTAGCAGTAGCGTAGTAGTGGAAGTAGATATTAGAAGTAGTAGTAGTAGTAGTAGTAGTAGTAGTAGTAGTAGTAGTAGTAGTAGTAGTAGTAGTAGTAGTAGTAGTAGTAGTAGTAGTAGTAGTAGTAGTAGTAGTAGTAGTAGCAGCAGTAGTAGTAGTAGCAGCAGCAGCAGCAGCAGCAACAGTAGTGGTAAGACATTTTCATTGCCCATTCCGTATTTTACAGTTGATTATTTCTAGAAACCGTTGCATGGTTGATTAAGAAACAATGTTAAGAAACATTATCCTGCTTTGCCAGGAACCGGACATGCAGAAAGAGCCACCATGACACAGTTGAAGATTTCCGTTTCTACCTGTTTATTTTGTTGAGGCCTTAAAGATGTTAGCTTGTAGTGGCCAGGGCGTGCGCCTTAAAGCTCGGGTTTTAACACTGCAATCTGTCAAGATTTGAGGGGCTTTGCAGTGTTGCTTGACCTTTAAAGATGCTCCTTAAAGGAATGCTTTGGAAGTACGAATGCCTTTTTTCAATAGAAGGAGTTGAGTGTTGTAGTGAGGGAAAAACATACTGAGTGAATGCAGAAAAAAACTTTTTTTTTTTTTTGCAAATGTGTTAATCTTTTTTTTTTTCCTTCGCGTTCCTCAAATACACGTAATTTTTAACACACAGTAAATTCAAAATATAGGTCACACAGGAAGAGTTAAAAATATGGAGCTTGCTCTTGCGAAGATGACCAACATAAGGAATTCAATGAAGGGAGGAAATGATATTTCTATTCCTCTGTTGTTGTTTTTTTTCATTCCTGTTCTTCAAAACCAACTTTCAACAAATTGAGAATGAACAATATAGGAAACACAGGCAGAGAGAAATATCAATAGGTTCAATTTTCCAAAATGATGTAGTAACGTCGAAGTATATGTACACGATGAACATAGAGTATCAGAAAGAAATACCTTGATGTAGACAGATATTGCTTTAAATATATCCTGGTATCATATTTATCTAAAATCTCCAGATTCAGTTCTTCCATATGACCCTTGAAGAGACACATGCGAGACCATAATGTATTTTCATGTGTTTCGTTATGATCATGTGTTCATTCATGGGTCGACATTAATCATTATTATACTTTGAACGGTAGGATCACTGAATGGAAAGTTGAGTGACCTTTTCATCCAGGTCCTACTATCATTCATTAAGGAATTTTATCGCCCGGATAATGGGTATGTCACAATAACAAGGACAAACTTACCATCTCTTGAACAATTACATGTCAAGTACCATTTTTTAGGTTATGCATAGCCTCAGTCTGTACTCTGATTGGCCACCGGTACAGAACCATAATAATTATATTGTCTTCGTTTTCGACATGCGCATTGTTATACCAAGGCCTCTAAAGCCTAGAACAGAACGATGCGAAGGGTGGACTGAAACGTGAAAGTCAACTCGGAAAATAGAGGAAATATTGGCAGCGGGTTGCCTCAGAAAGAGGAATAAAAGTAGGATGGTTAATTGACCTTTTGTGGCTTTGTGGCTTTTGTGGTTTTGTGGTCCAAAAAAGAATGTCAAAGAAAAATTTCAGTCATGGGGGACACTGTTGAGTTGGTTTGACGTCCAAAATCATCACTTTATTGGCATTGGGGAGACACACAAAATGGAACATTTGGTAAACAATTATTCTCTATTATAATAATTATGAGGCCCAGGGGTACATTGGACTGTTTAGAAGAAAAGGGAATTGATGAAAAAAAAGAGAATAAATAAACACAAAAATGAATAAATACATACACAAAGATAGCAACAAACAAATAAATGGATGAATAAATTGAAATGATGATGTAATTGGTAATTCGAATAAACTATAAAATAGATAACATCGTTTCAAGAACAGATTAAAAAAAGTTTTAAAAAAAGAGGTTTTTGCACTATTATTAAGGGAAACATGAGAATGGGGATGTGTGTGAGCTCCAGTCAAATCATGTGGAAAAAAAAAAGAATTTTACTTTATTTTTAGCCACCATGCTTTACATGCCTACCAAATAGTAAAGATGCAAGCTGTGTAATTGTTTCACAAAGCCAATCGAGCGGAGGAAAATGATATATTAACCATATGGACTGAGATGCCTTGTCAGAGAATAAATAATTGAGTCGAAATATTTTCTCACGTGTAGAAAGTTTTCAAATAATTTTTTGGGCAATTTTGAAGAATATAATTAGCAAAACCTAAACATTTTTGCCAGTGAGCATTTTTTGGCCAATGAACACGTATTTAGACTTTAAGACCATCTTCTTAGAGATCTATCTCCTTTTCATTCTTATCCAAAGTATTTCCGAAGAACCTAAGCGGTTTAAGAACTAGCACAAAAAATAAGCATCTACACCACTCCATCAAGGTGCTACAATTTCACGCTTGTCTTGCTACGTGATTCATCATCAACCTTTCCCCCAGTTTGTCATTCTAATCATATCATCAATAATTAAAGAAGGGCAATATCCTTTATCCTAATCTAACCCTCTCTGGTACATGCAGTTGGCCCAGAATGCAACGCTGCTGGTATTGTCGGAAGTTATTGATTGAGCGTTCGGTGATTATGACAAAGCTAGAGTGCGATTGTTCCAAAGATAATAGCACCCCTACGGTAGTTAGATCACAATTAACACATAAAACCGCTGAGATGGGGGAACCGTTTACATCGGAAACATGACGCACGCGTCAGCCTATCGGCCTGACTCTGGGCCTTGGGAATCAAAAGGGTGCAGGGAAATTCAACAGATTATTTCTAATTACCAGGAAGTGTGCGGGATACTTCCAAGAAATACAATTAAAACGTGCACGACGCCGTTTATTGGTTTTATGAGAAACGGAAATTCCCGTTGTATCATTACCGAAGTCTTTAATTGAAACTGTATTAAAAATGAACTTGGTTTGTGACACCCGTTTGAAGGTGTTTGTGAGAAAGGGATCCAGTAGATTTTTTATAACATGGATAACGATCTAAAATAAATATTGCAAAGCTGTTCCTTACTTCAAAAAGCTTGTAATTGTTTTACAGAAGATTTTACCTTAATGACAAATTTGCATGAATACAGGAAACATTATTTCTTTGAAGAATTAAACGTTTTCTCAGCTTTTTTTTTTCAAAATAAAACGATGTTTTGTAATATTTATTATGATAACCGTTTACACGCCTTTCTCCGTTGCTGATTTCCACTACGTTCCTTAAAAATATGACTCAATTGACCCTCTGATACTTTCAGATAATTATATCGCAGCTATTATTATTATCTTCTCTAATCAATATTTTCCCTAGAATGTAACAAGACTTTAGCACATTGTATAATTATGTCTTTAATTATTTTTTTCTCTCCGATTTTTTGATTTTATCACTTAATCAAATTGAAGCCATCCGGTGCTTCAGATGATCTTTTGGACGAGTTTACAGAAGTTCAAACATCAATATGTTATCGCTTGACGACTTGCAAACCTTCTATGTGTTTACAAACTCACTTCTATTTCCACGACTGGCTGACACAATAATTTTTCTTCGTTGCACGTTTGCTACAGATCCGTAATTACAACACGACGGTCTCACTGTAAAACAGTTATTAATTAAATTTATTACGCATGACTTCCGTTTTCGCATCAGATTTCCGTAACTTAATTTAAGAACACAGTTTGAACACGTCTCATATACCTTTTTTTGTGACTGGCGCAACACATTACAGAAACAAAAACTAATTGAATTTTTGGGGAAGTAATAATTGTAACGCCAGCAACCAATTTAGAGAAAGATGAAGTCAAAGGCTGTACAAACTAATTATGAATTAAGTAAGTTCGACCGTTGCTGCATAGTAAGCGAATGAAGGAAAACAACAACATTTTTATAACCATCCATCGTCACACCATTCTGACACAATATTGATTTAAAAATGTAATGCGGGTCGATGCAAATTATGAAGGTTTGGACAAATAAAAAAAAACTTTAAAAAAAAAGAAAGAAAAAAAAAACTTCAGATATGGTATCAACACTTTTCTTTCCGACCGTACTCTTCACAAGGGAGAGAAAAAACAAACAAACATCAAAACAAACAAACAAACAAACAAAACAAACCGCAATGCCCATACTATCGACAATGCACAGTCACGATGAATTTTTACCGAGGAGTTTTCAAAGCTAAAATTAATAATTATTAAGATAACCATTCCAGTCAATTTTTACAGACTACAGTGGGTGTACTGAGTTCAGTATCTCCTGGTCTCTCTCTCTCTCTCTCTCTCTCTCTCTCTCTCTCTCTCCCTCTGCTTGTTGACATCGATACATGTAGCAAACCGAACCTATTACACTGTATTGACCCGGGCGTGCGCGCTCACCCCTAACTCAACGTCCTTGTTATCTCTATCGATCTGGGAATGAGCACAACAATCATTAACAACACCGTTTTAATGAGGTGAAAGATGTAAGGAAAGAAAAAAACTCGCTGTAAAATTAAATGCTCCTTTGTTAATATTGTCGATCTTTGGCCCCATGCACTGATAATTTTATTCTGATTATAAAAAAAAAAAAAAAAAAAATTTGAACAAGCTTATGATAATTACATGATATCACATGTAGTTTTAATTGAACATCGTCGGTAGCACAACTGCTTGTTGTTTTTTATTGTGCTGTAATTTTTACCATCTTTACCAGTAGATTACTTATTAGATATTTTTATTTGATCAATACTGTTATAAGCTTAGTCCAAGGACAACCACCTGCAGTTAGACTAAAACTGCAAGTTGTACAAGATTTTTTTCTACCCACTTTGGTACGCAATTTTATACGGAGTCATTATTTCTATGAATCAAATCGAATATTCAAATGCACGCCAAGTTCATAAAACTGAACGAAAACGGTTGAATATAATGTAGCGTCCGTATTTTTTGTTTTCGTCCTTTAGATTATACGAATAAACACAGGAATTAACGTGAAAATGGTTTACTAAACAGTTAGTATGTTATACTTTTGCATAGAGCTTCATAAAAAGCAATTTAAAAACACATATACTGATATAAATTAAAACACAAAGCCATTTATTGTAACCAGTTCCTTGAAATCTTCTCAATTTCTAAGAAACGTGTTAATCTGGTCCCGATCAAGGACAGGAGAGATTTACAGAAAGTTGAATGTAGAATAATCTATGTACATTTGAAAGAAGTCAAATTCAAGAAAAATTATACATGTATTGTGAATAAGGAGATTCTGCAGTTTAGTTAGCAATGCGCTCTTCTCCTGTTTTTTTTTTCTCAGACTCGCTTATTTTTGGTTTTACTTTTGGCGAGACGTTTTCAGAACAATGTAAATCTAGATGATAATCTAGTGTTAATGTTCCGGATCCAGCGCGACTTTCCATGTTAAATTATTGAATTTATTGTCCACAATGTGCAGTTTATGCAGTGTGCAGAGAAGCGAGCGATCATCGCCCCACAACCAAAATGACGGACGACCGTGTGCCGTCGTGGCGTATGTGTTGTACCTAGTGCATATTAGGTGGTCACAGTTGGCTGCTAACACATTAATCAGTTTCAGGCTCTCCACAGGGATCGTGGTAATGTAGGTGAGATCCACATGATGATTGTACGTAGGGCAAAATAAACAACAACACAACAACAACAAACAAGCAAAAAGAAGAGAAAATAAGAGTGGGGGTTGAAGGGAGGGAGTGGAAGGGATCGATAGCGATTGAGGGGGGAGGGGTGTGCAGAGAAATAGAGAAAGATAGAAGGAGGCAAAGGGAGAGAACGTGAGAGAGAGAGAAAAGAGAGAGAGAGAGAGAGAGAGAAAGAGAGAGAGAGAGAGGGGGAGACACCCATTTGCTGCTGGCTGACTTCGGGTAAATAATATGCCATTTCTTTGCATTTCTGATGGCTTAGCCTATCTAGTCTATAAACTGAATGTCATTGAATAAATCAGACTTGGAAAAATAAGTTAATGGAAATAAATGGAAGACACTCTGAGAGCAGCCGCTCTACAAGCCAGACAGACAACATATGCCTTGCGATTACTGGACCCATAATATAACGGCGACGATAGGCAAGAGAATCTACACCTGCGTCCAATCATAGCTATATCCTAGACTTACAGATCCAATGAGCAATCAGAAAATTCAATGTCTAAGGGTCGTGTTTATGTCATCTGTTATTGCCGTTACGTCGCAAGTCCTGTAATCTGACATGCAACCACAGTAACTGTATTACAAATAACCGGGGCTCAAGGCTCGAGAGTCGAGACACATCATGACATGCAGGCGTGACCAACCAACCGTGACGGCCCGTGCTTGTGACCTTATAATTATTAATATTATGCAGGCCGTGCACAAGCCGACCTTGTGACTTGTGTCGGCTCTAGGCTAGGCCGAGGCCTAGATCTTATATAAACCATGCATAGTGCAGTGAAGTGCAGAGATAATGAAGGTTCGCTTGCAGTGCCGTTGTAGGCTAGACTCTAGGCCTATGTGACTTTTGTCTTGTCTTGTCCTACTACTCCTAGCTGTGCAGACTGCATACAGACATCGACAAGACAGAGCATTAGACCAGTCTGTCTCATTCTCTCACTGTCTCACTGTCTGTGTCACCTCGTCCTCAGGTTGAAATTCCATCCTTCCCTAGATCTAGATCTTAGCTTAGATCCCCATGCATGTCTGTGTCACCTCGTCCTCAGGTTGAAATTCCATCCTTTCCTAGATCTAGATCTTAGCTTAGATCCCCATGCCTTTTTTATATGCTCCCCCGACACTAATCCCGCTATGGCCTCAGCGTGAAGGCTAGAGGTAGACTTCTCAACTTGGGAATTTGTTCTCAGATCTCATATTTAATGCTCTTTTCAAAGACTCTGCCTCCACTTATGTTCTTTTTTTTTTTTTGGTTGTTATCTTTATTACTTGTTTGTTTCTATGACCCATGTTTGTTTCGTATTAACAGGAGCATGTTTTATTTTTTATTTTATTTTTTTTTAATTTATTTTAAAGATATGTGGGCTGATGATTGGTGATCGAGTGTAGAAGAAGAGTCAAAAAAAAGAAAGAAAAATATAATACAATAAGATAGGCCAAACAAGCGTCTGGCGTCTACAATATTCACCTGCACCAGACATGGTCTGTGTGTACATATTAAGTGACAGTGCTTGGCAAATTCAAAATTCACATCTTTCAAACTTTGAAACCACTAATACTATCAGTCAGCTGAAAAACAGCCTGAGTACATTTAAAACCCGGTTTAAACACCGACAACAACAAGAATGGATAAGAATAATAATAATACTAATAATAATATTATTGATTTATGCACATGTTATAATAAAAATATATATGATAATAATAATAATAATAATAATAATAATAGTAATAATAATAATA
>RQTK01000407.1:327339-354390 GCA_003991915.1 Elysia chlorotica
TGGCGTTTTTCCGCAAACCTCCTTCTGCGTCCTTTCCTGTTTTTTCACTCCCTGTAACTTCCTGGCACTTTCATCAGTTACCTCTATTAATGTACTGCACAATCACGTAACTTTATTGCCATTTCTAACTTTGTTTGTGATTAGTGTGCCTGGAGTTGACTTGATATTTTATTTATCATGTTCTGAGCTAACACAATTTTTGATCAAAAGAAGTCTAACTTCGTTCTATCTTACATAAAGCACCTTTTACAACAATTCCAGGACTTGAATTTGAAAAAGAATCAAGTATGTGGAATTTAATTCTCAATTGTACAAGTAATACTTATTGTTTTTCCTTTGGTTTCCTCGCACGGGTTGGTTCGGTGGTGTCAGTATGATATGACTGACTGAAACAGGAGTCCTGGTAAATGTATAGCCGTTCTGTCTCTGTGTGATCGCACATAACATTGTCAGACGTTAGGCCTGGAACTCGTCTACGATATAACGACCTTGCTGCTGACGTTGGGTGTTAAGCGACCAACTCATCCACCCGCCCCAGTCTCTGGTAGCCCTGGGATAGACCATCGGCTTCCGACGCAGGAGGTCCGTGGTTCGAGTCTTTGCGAATTCGTCCCTACTAGTTGGGTCGGCGTCAGTTTAATGTGATCGGCTAACACAGGAGTCATGATGTCCCCGCCCTGTCTCGTGTGTGGCAGCACATAAAATTGTCAGACGTCAGTCCCGGAGCTCGTCCAGAATATAGCCTACATAATGCTGACGTTGGACTTTAAACCAACTCAACGCATCTCTGGTATTCTTCAGTCCTTAGTTGGACTTTAAGTCTGCTATATCTTTGCCAATTAATTCGGAAAATAATCAAGGCGTTTGCAGAGAGTGTAAAACTATGCAAGTACATTAATTGCTAATATTGTAGCATAAAGTATAAACGGCATAGAGTACAGGTAGTATTAATTAGATATTTCAAAATTAACTCAATAACTTTTACGTCACTGAGTCTGTCATATCGCTAACCTGAAAGTATATAATTTAAATAAAAACAAAAACAACCTCCACCCCACCCCCCCCCCAAAAAAAAAACAACAACAACAAACAAACAAAAAACCAACAACAAAAAACAACAACAAACAAAACAAAAACAAACAACAACTAAAAACAAAACAAAACACCTAAAAAAAACATGGACTAAGTCCGTATAATATCGTCTCTGTAATTAGATTGATTCGGTTGGAATGCGCGGAAGTTTAGACACTCATAATTATACAAATAAATAGCGAACAAAAAACGCACCGATGGTGTGTGGCATAAGTATGGACATCTGTTAAAAATATGAAACGCTTTTTTTATTAGCGTCATATGCCGTTCATTTTTAACGTATCAACATGCAACACTTTATAATCATTATTCGTGAAATATATGCAATTTATGATTATGTTATATTTATTATTTAGTTCCAGCCTTGAAATTGCATCCGTAAAAGTTCCCTCAACCATATGTTGTGTTGTTTTTTTTTGGGCACATCCTTAAGAGGCATAAGGGTCTGGTTATATCAGAGACTAGATTTAAGGAGGCACTTCACAAATGGAGCTCACATTATTTTTAGTGCGGGAAGCTAGCGTTAAGCATGCTCACTCTATTTTCCTTACTGAAATTAACATTGGACATAACAATGTCCAGACTAAGTTTTTACTAACGAAGGAAGCAACCGCCTTAATTATCTTAAGTCATCATACGCAAAATTCTCGCCGTGAAACCTCTCACTATTACACAATCTCTGGTTATATCCTCGTCGAAGTGCAACCCCGTTAGACAGTTAAAAAAAACCTTAACAGAGGCCTTGCGATTACAGTACACCATGACGAAAACGAAGACGAGACGTATCGGAAAATGCATCGGCGTCCACTCATAGTTTCACAATAGACTTAAGTAACCAATGAAACCCAATGCTAAAGGAGCGGGATTGTGTCCTTCGTTATCATCGTGTTCATTGCAAGCGTGACGGTCAGGTACTAAATTGCCTTCCAGTCTTTATTAATCGATACCATGGCGTAAGCTTCCATTTCTTGTTGGCACATTGTTCTATATGTAGAAAGGTTGGATAGGTAATTTCGATTTCTTTATTATAATGTACTTATTTCCTCAGTTAATTTTGGAAGAAATTCTTTAAAAGTAACTTATATGCACGTTTTTGCATGGTGCTAGATGTGGGGGGGGGGGGGAGGTGGGGTGTTAGCCCTGGAGTAAAACATCGGCTTCCATCGCGGGAGGTCCGTGGTTGGACCCCTGGTGATTTCGCCCCCTCTACTGGTTAGGTCGGTGTCACTTTAAGACTTATTTGACCGGCTGATCGGCTGAGACAGAAGTCATGCTATCTCCGCCCTGTCTCGTGTGTGGCAGCACATAAAATTGTTAGACAGCCGGGGGATACCATGGCTTCTGTTTCAACTGGTCACATTTTACAGTAGACGAAACCGGACAAATAAATCTGCCGATCGTGGTATTCGAACCGCGGACCTTCCGACCATGAGACCAACGCTCTACTACTTGAGCCAGGTTTGCCTCGGTTGGCGTAGAGAATTTGCTCCTGATAGTGTGCCCTCATCAGACTTGATCCGAAAAGCCCGGTTTC
This sequence comes from Elysia chlorotica, assembly GCA_003991915.1. Taxonomy (NCBI): domain Eukaryota; kingdom Metazoa; phylum Mollusca; class Gastropoda; family Plakobranchidae; genus Elysia; species Elysia chlorotica. The sequence goes on from RQTK01000407.1 coordinate 329,966, forward strand.
CGAAATTTAACGGTACAGCTTGGAAACCATAGATCTTTCTGGAAGCTCCACTGCAAAAAGCATCTTAGAGTCACAGACAATATTGAATATTATTGTGTCTATGATATCTCTTCTGTTACCAATGTTATTATTTATTATAAATGTTATAAAACACTTTATTACACCATTACTCTTTCCGCTTCCCTATTTTATGTATTAATTTCACCACACTATCTATGTTTCTATCGATTGTATGACATGTATACATTTGTAAAAATTTTAATACATGAATACAAAATAACAATTCCAAAATCTGTTCACCAGACAGCAATGTTGGTTTCGTCCATATAATTTATTAATATCCTTCAAATTCTGACACAAATTACAATACTTAGAAAACAAGTCTTATTTTCCAAAATAATATTAATAACAATTGTTTTTCACGCTTATTTCCTTTACGGCTTCCTATCTATAAAGGCGATCGTCGCATTCAATTTAAATGGTACTAAAACGTTGATTAACACAACTTTCTTTAAGACACTTTTAAAGCTCTGAGCAACATTTGGTTCCTCACAGGCCCAAGGGCCACCCACCCAGATCGATGTGTGGCTAATGCTTAGATCCACAAACACGTCTCAAAAAACCTTCACGCAACACAAGAGAAGAATAATTGTTGTTAGTCTCACTCCACAAAAATTTACACAGACTGACGTAACGATAATAAAACAATGATTGGAGTTTCGCAGTGCCTGGCATAAAATATAGGAATCTAGGACCACCGGAGAAGTAATGGTTGTGAGCTCTTATTGGAGTATTTGCGATCCATAAGTACGGTCATATGTGGCGTAATTACGCCCTTGCGATCCGAAGTTTTCCAGTGGCTATTTTGTATCCGTAAATCTTTCATTAGTCGGATGAAGTCAATAAAAGAGAAACTTGTACATCTATTTTTCAACATTTAGTTGTCTTCGTTTCATTCATTGTGGTCCTCAGCTGCTAAGTTGTTCGTTTTCCCCCTTTACTATTATACATATAGGATAGTCCTATGATTGTACGCCGGTGCAGATCTCGTTACCCGTCGTCTTCTTTTTCGTGATGGGCCCCGTTTTCGCAAGGACACTAATAATTTTCCGCTGTATCTGTGAGTCCCGATGCCACCTTTCGTATTTTCTCATGACTCACTCGGGTCGTCGACCAGAGACACCTGTCAAAGACTGACAGCACCACGTAGAGACTTAGTCAGTATAGTTAATCTATATAGAATGTCGATTATATTATAACAAGAGAATATACTATTACATGCTTAATTTATAAGATAAAAGTTATTTAACTGAAATCAAGTAAACATGAAAACAACAACAATAATAATAAATAATAATAATAATAATAATAATAATAATATCCATTTTCAGAATATTTTAAAAAATCTCAAAGCGCTTTACAGTGGATACACTAAATACGCATACATCATATCAATCAGCATGCAATTAAAAATTAAATATTAAAAGTTAAATCTTAGCCAAACAATATACATAAGAAGAAATGTAGACGTAAATAGTATGCAGCATATACTCATTATCACAAAGAATATAATAAAAATGATATAAAATGCAACACTGCAAAGCTGTGTAATAGTATGCAACCATAAGTGAACAAAAATTAATGAATTAAAATTGAAACCTTACCTCATGGGAAAAAAAAACAAAAAAAACAACAAAAAATAATAATAATAATAATAATAATAATAAATAATAATAATAATAATAATAATAATAATAATAATAATAATAACAAAGGTTTCGCTTATTATTCCATCGCTTCTCCGGTACACGTACTAGCCTTTCTAATCTATTGAACTAACAATATACACGTAGTCTGATTCCATTGTAAAAAAAAAGTTGGTTGTCCTACATCTCTGTTTTAATGCTAAACCAACTGGTTTATATTAAATGAGTGTTACTGCTTACAAATGACATTTAGATGTTATTCTTACTAAGAAAGTATCACGCAAAATAAAAAACAAAAACAAAAAACAACACCCACCAGGCTCACTTTGAAAATGGTTTCATGCCTCTGATCATTCTTAATAAAAATGATCATGTGGTTACGTTATACGTTAACTTTTTTGTTTTACATAATGTGTGTTTGTTTTTATACATAATTATTTAAATACTGTATGTCTTGTAAGTGTTTTTGTTGTTCTCCACATTATTTTTTTCTTCCATCCTTTCTCCCGATTATCTCCCCCACCGTTTATTTCTTGGCTTTACATTTTTTGTACTGTTATTGTTATTACTGTTTTTATTTCTGTTGTTGTTGTTGTTGTTGTTGGTGTTGTTGTTGTTGCTGTTGTTGTTGTTATTTATTTTCTTCTTCTTCTTCTTCTTCTTCTTCTTCTTCTTCTTCTTCTTCTTCTTCTTCTTCTTTTTCCTCTCCTCCCCTTACTCCTCTACCACCACCTCATCAGGTTTTCTACTTCTTTAAAGCGATACACATAATCTCAAAATCAGAGAAAAAACATATAACAGGAAAACTCTCCATTCCGAAAAAAAAAATCTCAACCATTGACATAACAATAACAATAACAATGATAATGTTAACCACACAAAATTTTTGCAGCGCACCACCCCCACGCCCTTCAACTCACACACACACACATACTCAACTCTGGAAGGAGGAGGAGGAGGAGGAGGAGGAGGAGGAGGAGGACAATTTGATCTAAATAATGCCTGGCACGATGAGACTTTGAGTCTGCAGATCTGGGCTGATCCCGCACGGTGTTGTCTGGCCCGCGTGACATGTGGTTGAAAGATGTTCAACCTTTTGTAAACACAGGGCACACAACATGTTAAAGAATGTTAACATTTGCTTGCATGAACATGTCTATTCACGAAAAAAGCCCCCTAGATTCTTATTTCTTGGTCCTTTTCAAAAACATGCTTTTCGAGTGGAAACCAGATCAGGTTTTGAGATGGAATAACAAGAGCTGCCAGAATTGTTCCACAGGGGTGGTTTGTCAGAATGATAGGAATCATCTTGAGAACGAGTGTACGAGTGTCTGTGTGAGAATAATAATATGGAGACAGCTTGATTGTTAGAGAGGAAAGATTAAGTTCCCTCAAATATTCCAGTTGGCTATGATGTAATTTTAAAAGTCACCTGTGATATTCACAGGGCTTGTTAACATTTACATGGTATGTCGAATAAGGATTTAATACCTACATTTTCACATTTCTTGCCATTTTATTTGAATGACACATATCGAAATGAAAACCTTAAATTCGTAAATTTTTGCGTTTTTGTAATTGCCCTAAAATTGTTTATAAAGCTTAGTAAAGTAAAATGTTTTTTATGTAACAAAAATTGTTTATAACATTGAAGCTAGAATACACCTGTTTCACAGTTAAAATACTACCGAAAAGGTAAATACTGTACGTTTAAAGATACTTTTTTGAAAAAAAAAAAAACTACAGATATCTGGAATCTTACAAAGTTTTAGCTTTTATAAACTGACAGCACCATAGAATGTCTACGCTAATGAAATACAAGAGTAATAGTAAAATTAGGAAAACGAGCCAAAGATTCTAGGCCTTTGTGTTTGCATGTTTCTTGAATCTAATGGTAGCGCCTCTTGAACTTTCATCATTGAAATATCACACCGAAGTGTTGTGGTGGCATTGATGTGACATTGTTTTACGTAGCCAGGTTTTAACAAATGTCTTTCTAAGAAGAGAATTTTCTTTATAGAAGTGCCTTGAGAATAACCCTATCACAATCGTTATGTAAGAAGCGTTATAGAATGACTTTTTGACATATTGCCCAGTTTACACGTCTCGTTAAAATTCCTATACCTGATAATATTGTTTTTCTCCCATTTAGGGTCATCATAACTGTTCGCATGTTTTGTTTGCCTATCATTCATTTTTCTCTTTATTGCGCCAGTTAAATTTACGGTCATATCAGATCTCTGAAAACAAAACGTCATCCCAATTGTATAAAGTCCTATCTCCCTTCTAAAATACTAAAGATTAAGAGTATTTTACAAATGATATGGGATTATACAACTGAAGTGACGAAATTATTAAGTCGTACCAGTGTAATTAAAGAGTATCAGTTGACTGATAGTGATGAAATTCCAGATTAACTTCCATACCGTCGTTTATTTTAATTTACCCAAATTATAATATTTATAGACCTTTGATTTGATACTCGAGACGATATCTTATTTTGTCTCTCGTAGGTCTGTTTATATATGAACATTTCATGTTTATAAATATTGAGTAGTAAAATGATCCAAAATAAATTAGTAAGAAGAAAATTGGGTGTGATACACTCCTAGAAAATCTTTGCCTTGATCCGGCAAAAAAAACAAGAACTATCTCAATTCCTACGAACACGACAATAATAATTTAGCTAATTTTCTCGAATGGCATCTGTTATGGACTAAAAAGCTAATCCCCTGAAACTTTTGACCATTGGAACAACTATAGCTGAACACACAACACACGCTGTGATGTGACGTGCATTTTGCATGGCTGCGATACATTGGCTTTAGTATAAACCTGTAATACATGTACACAAAAGCTAATTTTTTCAAATGCCATCTGTTAGGGACTAAAAAGCTCATCCCCTGAAACTTTTGACCATTGGATCAAATTATAGCTGAACACACGCTGTATGTGATATGCAGTTTGCATGGCCGTGATACAGTGGCTTTAGTATAAACATGTAATACATGTACACAAAAGCTAATTTTTTCAAATGCCATCTGTTATGGACTAAAAAGCTCATCCCCTGAAAATTTTGACGATTGGATCAAACTATAGCTGAACACACGCTGTGATGTGACGTGCATTTTGCATGGCCGTGATACATTGGCTTTAGTATAAACCTGTAATACGTGTACACAAAAGCTAATTTTTTCAAATGCCATCTGTTATGGACTAAAAAGCTCATCCCCTGAAACTTTTGACCATTGGATAAAATTATATCTGAACACACGCTGTGGTGTGACGTGCATTTTGCATGGTCGTGATACAATGGCTTTCATATAAACCTGTAATACATGTACACAAAAGGTAATTTTTTTCAAATGCCATCTGTTATGGACTAAAAAGCTCATCCCCTGAAACTTTTGACCAATGGAACAAACTATATCTGAACACACGCTGTGATGTGACGTGCATTTTGCATGGCTGCGATACAATGGATTTACTATAAACCTGTAATACATGTACACAGAGGCAATCTTTAAGGCCCCGTCTGGCTGAGGGTTTAAACCAGATTGCGTGTCTGCCTGCCAGGTCGGCCGACCAATTAGGCCTAGCTCCTGGGGCTGGGGTGTGCACGTGCGCCTTCAGATAGAGACACATTTTGCAACAAATAGACACCACCTGCATCCCCAGAGGTGGCGAGGAAAGGGATAAGGGAGCAGTCTGCTGATAGACCTTGTAGTTCTGGCCGTGGCATAGTACAGACTTTGCGTTTTATACTAGAATAATGAGTGACGTAATCACGCCGCAAGGCATAGGGTTTGATCGATAATTGGCTATATAAATCTAGAATAGAGCTATGTGGCACAGCGCAGGCTTTGCGTTTCATACTACAATAATGGGTGACGTAATCACGCCGCAAGGTATAGAGTTTTCTGGTCGATCATTGGTTGCATTAGTCTAGAATAGAGCTATGTGGCACAATCCAGGCTTTGCGTTTTATACTAGAATAATGGGTGACGTAAAAATGCCGCAAGGCATAGAGTTTTATGATAGACCATTGGTTGCATTAGTTTAGAATAGAGCTATGTGGCATAGTAGTTAGTACAGGCTTTGCGTTTTATACTAGAATAATGGGTGACGTAATCACGCCGCAGCGCATAGAGTTTTCTGATCGATCATTGGCTGCATTAGTCTAGAATAGAGCTATGATTAGATGTCGGTCTAGAATTCCTCACTTATCCTCTTCAACATGAGAGCTATATGGCACAGTGCAGGCTTTGCGTTTTATTTTACAATAATGGGTGACGTAATCACGCCGCAAGGCATAGAGTTTTCTGGTCGATCATTGGTTGCATTAGTTTAAAATAGAGCTATGATTGGATATCGGTGTAGAATTTCTCACTTATCCTCTTCGTTGTGTTATGGCTCACGTTATCACAAGACTTGTTTTAAAATGGTGGAAGCACAGCCTTAGCACAGTCATAGAATGTGTGAGTGAGTTGGTTTCTTCACGTGCAACGTCAGCATCAAATCTGCATTGTGGATAGGTCCCAGAACTAACGACTGATAAGTTTACGCGCCACCACACAGAGACAATGCGGGGATACCATACCAGGACCCTTGTCCCAACCGAGACAGTTCAGGAGAGATGCTCCATAACACTAAATGTCAATTTATTTAAAAAAAAAATTCACGGTCAAACCAGACACTGGTTATGTGTCTCTGGTCTTGTTCCATATTGAAATGTAAAAACACAGAGGTTTTCGACAAAGGTGAAAGGTAATATGACTGTTCATATTGCTTGAATTTGAAAATTTGAAAAAAAAATACATTTACTTGGAAGGTTAAGAAGAAAGGTTATGCAAATCAATTAATAATTATATGCACTGTTGGTTTTGCAAAATCAATTATTATGATGTGAATTACTCTAACAGTAAGATATTTCAGCAAAAATGATATCGTTAAATGAAAAACCAATAAATAATATGTAGTTTATTCAAAGAATAAGAGATCATACATAGAGCTCAAAGATGGTTGATGTTGACAGATGAGCTGATCTGGTAAACACGGGCGAACAATCGTGGGAAAATAAAAAGAAACAGTGAAGAGAGAGAGAGAGAGAGAGAGAGAGAGAGAGAGAGAGAGAGAGAGAGAGAGAGAGAGAGAGAGAGAGAGAGAGAAAGAAAGAGAGAGAGATGGAGAGAGAGAAAGACAAAGAGTGAGTGACTCGACAGAGTAGAGAGAAGAAAGAGAGAGAGAGAGAGAGAGAGAGAGAGAGAGAGAGAGAGAGGGAGAGGGAAGATTATGTGGTGATATAATACAGAAGGACTTTTAGGGATTAAAAAAAAATTATTATTAAAAGAGGTAAACCATTCTGTTCATGTATTTCTCTGAATCCGACGTTGAAGAGGTTCCCTCAAACAGAGCTTAAGACGCCCAGCTAGATAATAGTGTCATATGAGCGTGTGTCAGTAAGCATTGTCTGTGGCCTGTAGAGAGACATATTTTTCTCTCATTCTCTCTGATTCTCCCCATGCAGGTTCCCATCCAAGTAATCCCCGATTTCCAACTTCCAGGTTCAGGTGCAAACGCTAACAAAGGTCGGCCATGAACAACCGCAGGATTTGAGCATTATTTTGACGAGGCAGTTTCAAACCAGGTCACCAGGCGAGATAACTCTGTTTCAGAAAGGTCAGACTAACCTTTCACTGCAGCAAGCCAGCAGGGCAGCAACTCGACTCCTCTCGTCTTCCCTTGCTGCGGGGCTGCTGCATTGCCATTGCCAGATTAGCTGTCGGCAGACAAGCCACAAAACTTTCACCTGCACGATAAGTTTAAAAAGCAACATTTGCCAGGTTGCGCTTGGTTTGGGGAAAAAATTCCATCTTGGGTTTGGAGAAAAAAAAAATAATGAACAAACTATGAAAAGTGGTCTGACTCTTGCTTTAGGGGAAGAGTTTCATCAACATCTTCTGCAATGCATCATGAATGACTGTGCTCTTGGGGAAGAAAAAAAACAAACAACAAAAAAGAACAAAACAAAAACGAACCGCTTCCGCTTGTGCAAGAAGAGGTGGGGAAAATGTTCTCACAGGAATATCACTGTTTTGACCGCGACTCTAGCAACTCTACAAAGCTTTTAATTTATCTCCTGGTGAGAAATAAATACAACGTTTTTTTTTCTTTCGTTTCTTAAATATTATAAAGGGTCAGGGTGTTCTTGTAGAAAAATTGCCGTAAATTTCAAGTGAACCTTACACTGTATAAACCCACTACCACAACAGAAGCGTGTACGTTTGATTATCTGACTGTTTGCTTTAAAAGAGTTAGACTTTTTAATCAGCTGCAATAATGCAGTTTTAGAAATATAGTGTGATTTTTGTTTCTGTGCGTTTTTTTTTTTGCCATAACGGAAAAGAAACGCATTGACTCATTTCGAGGAGTGAAAAGTGTCTATGATGTTATCTGTATCTTTATGATAAAGGGAAGAAATAAAAAGATGCAAAACAAATTAGCAAATAAGTAAAACATAAAAACAAAGAAAATAAAGCATATACGTGGTTATTATTAACTGCAACTAATAACACGAGTGTGTGCGTTGCTTTCTTAATGTCTAAGATCAGAAGCAAAGCTATAACGTGGATGGGTCTCAATACTAACATCTGAAAATCTTACATGAAGACAGTAAGGGGATACGAGGACTCCTTGTCTCCTCCGTTCAAATTAAACTGACCACGTAGGGCACGTAATCGTACAAATACATTCTTGTCCAATCGTGAGTTTTGTAGGTACTCTGATGATTAGGGGCAAGGGGGGGGGGGCGGTAGCCCTGGGGTAGAACACCGGTTTCCCATGCAGGAGGTCCGTGGTTCGAGCCCTGGTGATTTCACCCTTACTGGTTGGGTCGGTGTCAGTCTAATGTGATCGATTGAGACAGGAGTAATATTATCCCCGCCCTGTCTCGTGTGCGGCAGCACATAACATTGTCAGACGTCAGTCTTGGGACACGTCCACAATATAGGCTATAAAGTGCTGATGTTGGACGTTAAACTAACTCAACCCCAAATCTACTCTGACTATTAACAATCTATAATGGACAGAGGAAAACAAAAAGGTATTATTTAAAAATAAGCAATAGAATACACAAAGTGTGCAAGAAAGTGTCAATCTATAATGGACAGAGGAAAACAAAAAGGTATTATTTAAAAATAAGCAATAGAATACACAAAGTGTGCAAGATATCAAATAGAAACTACAAAATCAATAATAACAACAACAACAATAGCAGCAAGCAAAATAATAATACAAACAACAACAACAAAAACAACAACAACAACAACAACAACAAAACCAACAACAACAACAACAACAACAACAACAACGACACAACAACAACAACAACAACAACAACAACGACACAACAACAGCAAAATTCACTTAAACAGTTTAAACAATGATTTTATATTAATGTTTTTTTATCTACAGAACCGTAACGAAAAAAAGGCTAATAGATAAAAAAAAATCATTTCTACGGGACTATTTTGCTGTTAATATTTTATATTAATGTTTTTTTATCTACAGAACCGTAACGAAAAAAAGGCTAATAGATAAAAAAAAATCATTTCTACGGGACTATTTTGCTGTTAATTAATTTTTCCCCACATTTTCACGATAACTACGATTTTTAAAATTCAACATTAAGTGTAAGCTCTAGTCTCTGTAATTAAAGCGCAAGGCAAGCAGTTTTCTCTGATTTTAATTAAATTAATTTAACTTAACCATAGATTTTTAAAAAAGGTTATCATGTTTCAAAGTTACATTATTTTGTCATACAATTTTTGCAGGTAGAATAACACTTGTTAATCAACCACGGTGAACCAGTCAAAAGTCGCACTTAAAAGTTTAGAGCTAGCGCCCTCTAAACATGGAAAACTACTATATAATTATTGACCTTTTAAATTTCCATAACTGATGGAATTAATTTTATTCCGATCTATGTTAAGTGCATTTGATGCTTCTGAAAAACCGGGAAATAAACTAAATAATAAGTCACTAAAAAGTCCAACTTCCGACTTGTGTCAGATTTTTGGTGGTTGCTACACATTTAAGACTAGCAGCAGTGGTTACGTTGGTGTTTTTTAAATCATTGGTAAAAACCGTTTTTTTTTTGGTGGGTTTTTTGTAGCTCTCATAAAAAATGTGAATTTGCAATGTGAATTCATCAAAAGTTACGATAGACATGGGCTTTTCTGTGCGTTAAACTAACTATGTAGCCCATCCCGCAAGTGGATTGAGTACTAATGCTCATCGATGCAACTTATCCTTGTCCTTCAGAAAACATAAAACCCACAAACGGGAAAATAACATTGGATCTATCACAAAACGGCACTGTGAACGCTTCTGCTAATTTAACATCGCTCAGTTTTTCCATCAAAGATGAATGTCTCTCTCTCTCTCTCTCTCTCTCTCTCTCTCTCTCTCTCTCACTCTCTCTCTCTCTCTCTCTTTTTTTTTTTTAATGTAAAACCTTTTCTATGACTTATCGGATATTAGGTTTGGAAGGGAATACATGTTTCTCCCTGACATTTTTTTTGTACTTTCCAACCATAACAACGAAAAGCCCAAATGAACTACTGCGCTTTTGTGCTTTATAACACGGTTCATTACATACATACATACCTACACAAACAAATGAAATATTTGGTAAAGTAAATCCAAGCATACGCTTATAATGAGTGTTTAAAAAACCCAAAAACAAAGCAAAACAAATATTAAGTAGAATAATTTTGTCGAAAGGGCAATAACTACTATTTCGAAAGAAGTCATTTCGGGTCAGCTTTCAATGACATGTTATTTTTTCGATTCAAAATTTCTGAATCTATGTGTGGTATTTTTCAAAATAAATTTTCTAAAGTTAGAAATCAAACGAAGGCAATACATTTGTCCTTTACCAACATTGGGCTACGGCATTTTGAAATAGACGATATTAGAAGAAAAGAGTTGAATTTAACAGTTACTATAACTTGAAATTCGTGAAGTAGCCAATGATGACATATAGGTAATGCACAAGCAAGACGTAGCATACATCTCGTCGTAACAATAGAAGAGTAAGAAGGCTTACGACGAGACGTAGGCTACGCCATGTTGGTGCATCCTACCTATGGTGTATAATTTCATATCTCATTTAAAAAATAAATGTGCTTTAAATGCATACTATTTTAAAAATGAGATATCACATTAAACATTCGGATGGCACAATATTATCTTATAATTATTGTATTTCTTTATAAATTAAAAAATTCTACTTGGCTAGCATAAAGCTGATTTGAAGAGTACACTCCCTTGAGGCTTTTTTGTTGGCTTTGTTGCTTAACGTCCAACATAGGCTGTATTGAAGAAGGGCCTTAAGACTGACGTCTGACAATTTCAGTGCTGTCACATACAAAACAGGGTGGAGAGACCTGGATTCCATTCTCAGCCGAACACATTAGACTGACGCCGACGCAACCAGTAGGGCATAGAATAATTTTTGACTTATCGTAGGATTCGAACCGCGGACCGTCATATCTGGAAACTAAAGCTTTACCACTTGAGGCAGTTCGCTCCTCCGTGAAACCCATGGCACGGGAGTTGTTACAGAGCACAATATCATCATTTTTATAAACTTCCTAGTTAAAAAAACAACTATGCAAGTCTTTACCTTACATTTTCACCACACGAACTTAAAAAGGACTTGAACTAGGGCTTTCTGTGTGTTTAATCCACGCTGTCTTTTCCACTAGTGAAAATAGATTGTTTTTGTTTGATGTAAGGAGGAGCACCACCACCACCACCACCACCGCCAACAGAAACAGCAATAACAAACACAACAACACCACCACCAACACCAACACCATTACCACCACCACCACCACCACTAACACCACTACCACCACCACCACCACCACCACCACCACCAACAACAACAACAACAACAGCAACAACAACAACAACAACAACAACAACAACAACAACAACAACAACAACAACCACTACAACATCTTCTGCAAGTAATGTATCGTTAACATATTTCAATTTGTTTTCCTAATTCTAATTATTTATTTAAAAAAAAACAAAAAAAAACCAGTATGCCCTTTATACTTCAAGAAACGTTCTTGGGGAGGTTTCCAAAAACAAAGTAAACAGCTTATCGGACGAAGATAGTTTGAAAAATAGATTAGAAATATTAACAATCTTTTGTTTTTGATAATGCCCCCAAGTTAGACACTAATGAAATAATCTTAAAATACATGTTGCTTCACTTCATGATTTAGCGATATGAAATCCTACAAAAAACATAGCTATGGTTAGATCTACCCAAAATATGAATCGAATTTTAACCAAACTTTGGACTAAGCTCTTCGCAATCGCCAATACAAGTCTACCCTGCTTCTAGCCAATACACATAGCTTAAGGCTTTTGTACGGAATATAAGGTAACTAAAGTAAGGAAAAAACCCCATTGAAACTGATTGTGCGAACTAGGACGAAACATGTTGAACAAGATTTGAACTTATGTAAACCCCTATTATTCCTGGAATTCAAAAACCTTATTATTCCTGGAATCCAACCAGAGTTAAAAGCTCAATGGCAGGCTTTTTTCAATCTATAGATTCATTGAGTAGGATTACATGGCGCCAAAGAGATTACAGACTGGCTAAGTTTTCTCAGTATGCTGTTTAAAAAAAAAATTATATTTAATTTACGATGGATGTATGGAATAATTACTCTTGAAATGATTCGTATTTTCTCACAATAAAAGAAGTTATAACGAATCTGTTGCTATGTATTGTTTTAAACTAGTTCGTATTTAATAAACAAAGAATTGGAAATCGTCTCCAAACTATGGTATTGTCTACTTATATTTGTGAAATAGTTTTCCAATTATTATGTGAATGCTTCATGGACATACATCGAAAAACTTCTTGCAAATGTCATTTTGAACTTCTGAAAAAATATTATTTACTTCATGCCTGGATCATAGCTAGTTGTAAAGAGCAAGTTTACTATACAGCGAATAGCGGGTCTAGAGGTCTCTCTCTCCCCCTCTCTCTCATTCTCTTCTTTTCTCTCATTCTTCCTCTATCTCTTTCTCTTTTTATCCTCTCTCGATCCTTCCTATCTCTTCCACCCCTCCCCCCCACCCTTGCTCTTCTTCCTCCCGTTGAGAGAGGCAAAATTTACTCCACCCTACCCTATATAATAGGCTCTCTTACAATATGACATTTCTTAAAAACCAGTTGCTTCTCTGAGAAAGCTTTGTCTTTAGTTTACCCCCACAAGGGGATCATAGCATCTATCAACCTGGAAAGAATAAGGCGGGTAAACAATTGGCCAATCAGATCTTTCCTGCCTGTCTGCCTGGTCTCATTGAGGCTTGTGGTACTGGTACGGAAACTTCTGAGACTTTCACCTATTGGGCCTTTCGGAGCTTAAAGCAAACAGAGCCTATGGATAAGAAAGATGTAAGCAGATCTAATGAAAACCAAGCCAGACGGTAGACCAACAGGGCTACACCCCGCTACATACTAAAACCTGTCTATCATTTGTACAAAGTACTAGAAAAAAGTCTTTCCTTTCCTGCTCCTGTCACTATAACTTACTTACTCACAGTAAACTGTTCAGGCTTCGAGAAACACTGACAGGGTATTTTGTTATTCACCTGTGCTGATGTTTGGGAGGGGGAGGGAAAGAGAAAGGGGGGTGGGGTGGGGGGTTGAGGCGAAGTGGCGGTAGTGATTGAGTGTTGGTCTACCAATTGGAAGCTTTCCGGTTCAAAATCGGCAATCGGATAAAAATGATGTGTCCAATTTCAGCCCGTGCTAGTTACATTGACTTGCTGAGACAGAAGTTCTGATACCCGTGTACTGTTTCTGTGTGGCATCACGGAGAGTTTTCAGACATTAGTCCTGGACTCGTCCACATTAATACATATTGTAGTGCTGACTTTGAACGTCAAGCAACGAACAAATAAACCCTACCCCTTTCACTAAAGCGTACTTACTCACAGTAAACTATTCAGGCTTCGAGAAACACTGACTGGGTATTTCATTTCTTCACCTGTGCGAATGTTTAGGAGTGAGGTGTGATGAAAGAGAGAGGTTGTTTCTTTTGTTGTTTACCGCCGAGCGTCAGCACTGTGTATGCTTTATTGTGGATGGGTCCTAAAATAAGTGTATTAGTTTATGTACTGTCACACACGAGACATGGCGGAGAGATCTATTGCCCACCCCCTCCCCCAACCAGTAATGTCAGTATGAGACAGGAGGGTATTTGTTGATCGAAGAATAAATTAGAAAAATAATTGAGTAAAATTGAAAAATAGATTTATCAAAATATGCACAAATATTTAAAAAAAAAAACACACCAATGAGCATTTATCTTTTATATTTCGATTTGGATACTAAAACCACAGTGATTTAACTCTGTGAAAAGAGCTATGTGGTTTTAGTAAATGCATCTTTACGACGCAAATAAGATTTATGTACTTAAAAACAAACAATATTATCATAGTTTTCCCACATTTTTTTATACCTACTGACTAAGTCGTGTCAGTAAGTTGTGACTGGCTGAGACAGATGTCTTGGTACAGTCACTGTGTATCGCCGTCTTTCTCTGTGTGACAACACGTAAAAAAGTCAGACATTAGTGTTTGGACCCATCCGCGATTTAACCTAGTTACTGACGTTGGATAACATCAACAACGACAACAATGACATCAACAACAACAAAAACAACAACGCCAACAATAACATCAATAATGACAAGAATAACATCAACAATGACAACAACAACATTAACAATGACAACAACAACATAAACAAAAACAAAAACAGTAATACCAACAATAACATCAACAATGACAACAATAACATCAACAATGACAACAATACCATCAACAATGACAACAATAACACCAACAATGACAACAACATCAATAACAACAAAAACCACACTATTTATACTATTGTTTTTCATAGCGAGTATGCGCAACTTAACTTAATCCTAGGATAAGCATAATAATTATCTTCATTTTTCTACCGTGCTCTTCAATGAAAATTTTAAATCAAAATCTTAACCTTTCAATCTCAGACCTTGCAATATAGAAAAAGAAGATTGAAACTGTTGGAAACTGTCTACACACACACACGCTAGTCGTTGGTGGAAGTGTCGTGATCTTCTAAAATTCTAAATTAAATACAGCAAAGGTTGAATCGATACAATGCGATATTTGTATCCGATCACGCAGGCGTAGGCAAATATTAATACTGGGGACTGACGCAACGTTACAACCACAGTACACTACACTACAGTGTTTTATTTTGGTTTTGGTAACCATAATGGGTTTTTTCTCTCCCACCATCTTTTATTTTCTAGTAAATACTGCCAAGTGTCAAGGGTGAATCTTAGATATACGTGGCGTTACGGAGTTGTCTGAAAAGAAGGTAACGTGTAACATGTTTTTACTCATGGTCGAAAACATCGAAGAACCATAACCGTGGAAATCTTGGAATATTGTCATGCACATGGCAAATTACAAAGCATGCCATGGGTAGTCAACTATAGTTGGAAAAAAAAAAGGTTATGACTACCTGTATATTGTCAAACGTGCACTGTTTACATTATGAAATATGCGATCTGTTTATTATTTAGTAAAATCTAACAAATGCCATTAGATTGCCACAGTTACACTTATTTTTGTCTTTTGGAACTTTATCCAGCGATGTAACATTGTACCCCCGTGTACCATTCAGAATCTTCCAAGTCTAACACTACGACAGGAACGTAAGAATGGCTGAAAGACTAAAGAACAATCATTCTGACACGATATGCTCATGTTTTTTTTTTTTTTAATTTATTTGTTTGTTTGCCTTTTTGTGTGTTTGATTATTTGTTTGTTTGCCTTTTTGTGTGTTTGTTTATTTGTTTGTTTGTTTGTTGTTGCCTAGCGCCCAGCGTCAGCACTATTTTGGCTACATTGTTGAAGGGCTCCAATAGTAATATCTGACAAGTTTAATGATGCCACACAGAGACAGTGCGGGTAGACCTGGAACCTGTCTCAGCCAACCGTCAACACCAACAGGGGGCGAAATTGGATGGGCCAAGAAACCTGTTGAACTTTTAGGATGTCACAGACGCAGACACAGTTGCTCCCCTTTGGACTGTAATAAACTACATGTACTAAGACAGGACAAGTTCAGTTGTTCCGTTCGAGACTGCAATATACTACAATGTACTTACTAAGTGCGCGAAAGTTTCAGTTGTCCCGCTAAATCTTTAATAAACTACATGTACTAAGACAGGAACAATTCAGTTGTTCCGCTCGAGACTGCAATATACTACAATGTACTTACTAAGTGGGCGAAAGTTTCAGTTGTTCCACTAAATCTGTATCCAACTACATTATTGATGACCTCAGCTAGTTAGGTTTGACTTTTTCAAAAAGAGATAACGATTCAAATTGCATTTATTAAAATACAAAATTGACATCATTGCTAACTTTCTCTCCCCCCCCCCAACCTCCACTACCTCCTCACCTCCTCATTTTTCTCCTCCTCCTCCCCCCCCCCCCCCCCCTCTCTCTCTCTCTCTCTCTCTCTCTCTCTCTCTCTCTCTCTGCCTATTTCCGCCTCTCCCTTACTCTTTATCTCTCTATTTATCTCCTGATCCCTCACTTTTTCTCTTTCTGTCTTTCTATCACACTCTCTATATCTTACTTTTACATATTTTCTATTGTTATTTATGTAACATATATTTAACATTGAAGTTTTCTTTTCACATCTCATTGAACCAATCCCTTTAAATAAAGAATGAGATGATTCAAAAGCTAAGAAATCGGAAGTTAAGGAGCTTTAATAATATTCATGAAGCCATTTCCTGCTCTTATCCACTTTTCAGATTACTTTTTTTTTCATTGTTTACACACCTGTAATTTTTGCCGTTTTTTTTCTTCTTTTGTCTTTTCTTTTTGTTTAATTTTGAAGACGCCGGTTTCTAACCTTTTAGAGAAAGAGGCATGACCCCAGAAAAGTATGAAATTTTTAATTATTATCCCTTTTTCATTAACTTATGACCTTTCGACGTTATTCTCAACTAGCAATATGAAAAAGGATGTTACTTGCAATCAATCCAAGATCATAGACGTTGATCTTGTCTTGCAATAGAAATAAAGATGTTTGTACAAATCAGTCAATAATTATGATATACATTCATTCAACTGTCTAATATTACACGTATCCCAGTTGATTTATCTTTTTTTTCGATTTTTGAAATGCCCAATTAATTGCAGCCTTTTCTCCAGCCGCATTCAAATATCAAAGTAAAGAATTAAGGTATGAATTTCACTTACATACTTAAAAAAAACAACCTTTGATGAGCAAAAATGTGATAATATAATATACGTTTTTCTATTTTTGAATTTTCAAATGCCTTTTAATAATTATTTTCCTATTTTCGTTTCACGAAGAAAATAGACCCATCAAGTGGAGGTGTACAATTTTGTTTTAACATCTTAAATAACATCCGAGCATTAATCGTGGTTGAGCTAACTTTAACTAGATAATAATGAAAATATTATACACATTGTTAAAAGGAACACACAATAAGTAAAAAATTGCAACGTTGAAAGGTTGTCGAAAAATTATAGCGGCGGATATAGATAAAATGACTAATCTAGAGAGGCTTGTGGTAAAGCCACGTCGCATAACCTACTTTCGCAACCAGATAAATATAATTATATGGAGGCTTCCTTAATAACAGGCCAAGTCACCGAAATTATTGGAGTGAACAGTTTTTAGTGTAACATTACTAACAATATAATGTAACAGTGATGTATAGCTGATAAATCATTTCGAGAGTTAGTTCAGTTGATACTTAGGGAGTAATTTGTACTCAGCCTACACTGCAATTATGAGAAGTGATCTAAATTTTTGTACTTTTATAAAGATATAATTCACTTTGACTCTAAATGTAAATGCTTGTCTACTTCGGTGACTTTGCCTGCTATTTTCGGAAGCCTCGATCTACATCTATGCCTGTATGCATGTGTTTGAATAAGACCATTAAAGACGAAATAATTCCCCAAAAGTACGCATTGCTATACAAGTGCGTCGCATTAATTTTTTTTTCTTACCCAAAAATAGATCTAAATCTAGTTAAGGTATCAGGATGCTAGAACCTACTTTTTTCCCTGCTTTTCGAGCATGCCTTTCAACAACTATATATGTGTACTCTATACGTATGACGTAGATGTAGAGTGCAGTAATCGACAGTCAGTTTCAAACCAAACGTAGCAATATCGCGCCCGGCCCATCTAGTGTCATCGATACTAAGCTGCCAAGCCAATGAACCATAAAGCACATTACTATTTTGTGTAACCCAAAAACAGTGAAAATACGATTATTTGGCGGCCTGTTGGCAGATTTTAGACGAGACCGCGCCCGCTGTGAAATCAGTGAGGCAGGAACTCACGCTGGTAAACTAGATCTACTGAACATGCAGGCAGTCACCCATTGAGAGAGTGACACGTATCAGTTTCAGTTCCAGAGACTCGTCACTGCTCACCCAGCCCCGTGCATTCTTTTCCAGTTCACAGCTCCTTTATCCATAGGCATCGATGATAAAAACAATGATTTTTTCTGGTAAAAAAAAAGACTATGAATAGATCTCTGTTTTGAGCGGATCGTGATTCTAAGAAAATGGATTGATTATTATTCAAATTTGCACAAATTGCTAGCAATTTGTAAATCGCATAAACGTCGCTTGTTGGTTCTTCATTTTTTTCAGAATAGATACACGTACCACAAAAAAGCTTACGTGAATGTTATTGTTTTTTTTCTTTTGTTTTTGTTGGTTTTTTTTTTTTAATTATATGAATCCAACCAGTTATGAATTGACTTTTATAGTTAAATACAGAAGTCAGAGCCTGAAAAGAGAATGAGCATGTGTGCTGCATTATTTGTTTGTTTTCAATTATCTTATGATCTAAGATGTGTTTCCCTGTAACATGCTAAGCTCAAGCAATACAGAGAACTACTTCTTACAACAAGTTAAGTTGGGTTCTTAGCGCTCAACGTCAGCAGGCTAAATTAAATGTTGTGAGCGGGTCCTACGACTAATGTCTGACAACACTCCATGCTCCCATACAGAGACAGTGCGGAGATAAGAGTCAAGAAAGTTAAAAAGCGGATAAAAGTGAATTGTGATATAGAAAGATGGAGAGAGAGAGAGAGAGAGAGAGAGAGAGAGAGAGAGAGACTGAGATAAAGAGATCGAGAGAGAGAGAAAGAGAGACAGGCAGAAAAACATAAACAGTTTACTGGAGTAAGGATGGGGATACAGAGATGGGAAAAGAAAGAGAAAGAGAGAGAGAGAGAGAGAGAGAGAGAGAGAGAGAGAGATATTTATATGGAGAGAAGAGAGTAGGGAGAAAGGAGTGGTAAAGGTAAACAGATAGACATATTTACAGGAGGACACATGCATTGAAAAGAAAGGACGCGTCAAAGAGAAGAGATACAGAGATTAATTGATAGATAAATAGATGGATAAATACTATTATGTCGACATATGTAATAGAGAAATAGATAAACAGAAAGATAGATAGATGAAAAGAGCTGTATATGTCGACAAAATAGTACAGACAAATAGATAGAGAGAAAGAGACAGAGAAAGAGAAATGACATAAGAAATAAAAAAGAATTAAAAGTTTTAAGGAGGATGATAATAGGTGACTGTTAGAAAAAAAAAACAAGAAATTAAAAAAAAACACACACAAAAAACGCGAATTGCAATAGCTTAAAGAGAGAACTGAGAGCAAGGGTCTAAGACAAGGCATGGCTTGTTGTTCAAATTGGAAATTTTTTATTTATCTATTTATTTTTTTTTTTTTTAGGGGGGTGTAATAAAGAGGGAGATAGAGGGAAAGAGAGTGACACATAGAAAGAGAGAGAGAGAGAGAGAGAGAGAGAGAGAGAGAGAGAGAGAGACAGACAGAGAGAGAGACAGACAGTGAGAGGGAGAGGGAGAGAGAAGAGGTAGAACTAAGGGAGGAAGAGATAATTATGATAAAGCTCTGCATGAGGGAAGTAAGGGGCAATTATTCTTCCTGGTTGCAAAATGCATTCATTTTAGATCGATTTTAAGTTAGGAACCTCCTAAATCGAAGAAAGCCTAGAAAATAACTATTTGCCCTACAATTATATAGCTGTCAATACACTGTGTATTGGTTTCTGTGCCATTTGATCTTTTGACTCCGAGAAATAATCATCAGTTAAAGGTGATCACATGAGTCGAATACCACACATAAAGAAACTGTGGTGACATTTAGATCTTTTTTTTTAAAGTCAACCACTTAGACAAGGTTTAAAGTTATAACAAAGACACACAAAAAACCGGATGTAAGTGTATTAATTCACACGTACAAAAAGTGCACGATAATTGAACAGAATTAGTTTTGAAATAAATGTATGGTTAGGATAAGTATAAGCTGGAGATGCAACTTGTTGAAGTTATTATATAGGATTATGTAATAACTATAGTCATACGTGTAGTGGTATTAATGTAGTAATAGTAGCAGTAGTAATAGTATTGGTCTTAGCAGCAGCAGCAGCAGCAACAGTAGTAGTAGTAGTAGTAGTAGTAGTAGTAGTAGTAGTAGTAGTAGTAGTAGTAGTAGTAGTAGTAGTAGTAGTAGTAGTAGTAGTAGTAGTAGTAGTAGTAGTAGTAGTAGTAGTAGTAGTAGTAGCAGCAGCAGCAGCAGCAGCAGGAGTAGTAGTAGAAGTAGTAGTAGTACTAGTAGTACTAGCCGTATTTAGAAGAGGAGGAAGGGTACTAGTGATAATTTTACTAGTAGAAGTAGTAATCGTAGTAGCTGTCGTTGCGTGACAAAAATATTATATTGCTGCACTTGGGTACGTTGAAGACTACTACATTGAAAAAAATCAAGAAATTCCAGTTTTAGTAACAGAGAAAGCACAAATCTAAGACACCTAGATCATCAAAGCAACACTTTAATTCGTATGATTTGGCCTTAAAAAAAGAAACGCCTGGACATCAACACATGTTAAAGCAATTAACGGTAAACTTAATATTACGCGGACAAATATGTGAGGAACCAAGAAAATAAATTAAAAAAACAATTAAAGAATATTGACAATAAATAAGGAGATACCGCATTTTTTATTGAAATAAATATTGGAACACACAAAAAAGAATGATAAAAGCTATGAACAAAGATAATATATTTATACATAAAATCATACACGTCATTTTATTTTCAATAGGCAGCAATTTGGGTTGTCCCAGTTGCCTACATGTTTACTGACACTGAATCAACTAAAAAAGTCGACCTTTATCTTGGAATCGAACTCAGCACCCCCTGCACTGTAGTGAAATAGTTAGCTCGCCCACCGATTTGAACATAGCTGCTGTTATTTACATGCACTGAAACACAGGGAAAGAGGGAAATGAATGGCCGTCTGATCGGGAATCAAACCCGTTACCTCCTGATTAGAACACGGGCGCTCTAGAAACGAGTCATTTCAACCTTCGATTTAAATCTGACCAAGAGCTGCTACGCTCACGAAAATAGTATTTACAGAGAAGGTAGCGATCGAAAATTGCCCTTGTGGATCAATAAAGTTTATCTCATCTTATCGTATCTTATCTTATCTTATCTCATCTTATCTGATCTTATCTTAGTGGTACTTTAGTTTAATTTAGATTTTCTTAATCAAGATATCAAGTCACTTCAACAGACTTAGTAAGTACCATAGTCATACACCTCACTATTTTAGGGAGCGTGGTGGTCTAGCGGCATGAACCCAGTCTCTGTTTAAATGACAAGGCAATTCGGTACCAATGCGTTTACAATGTAATCTCTACGAAGCACATTTTTCTAGCCATTTTTAGTTAAAGACAACTTCTAAGCACTATGAAAATTACCTTTAAAAAAACCCAGCTCTAATAATGCTCAGAAGAGTCGCTTTACTTGCCAATTTATAACAAGACTAATATTTGATACTCCACGACTAAAAAAAAGGGTGTGTGTGTGTGTGGGGTGTACTGAATATTCCAAGATCATCTCATAAGATAACTGAAACTATGACAGATTTCGCCGGTGTACCCGAGACGCCACTTATCATTGTATCATCGTGGAGGGTTAGGCTGATCGGCGCTCACTGATTTTGATGGGAATTACGAGGAGGCTTAAGTCCGTCTCCAAAGGAGTACTCACTGAGATGCTAGAGGTAATTTCTCCTCACTACAATGGATGCCAGATTCTTTGAGGGCTACTTTATATTAGTCTCCAAGACCACCAGATTTGCTATATCGCTCTTTTTTTTTATCTCTTTATGCGTCCTCTCTGTGTAACCCATTTCTCTCTCTCTCTCTCTCTCTCTCTCTCTCTCTCTCTCTCTCTCTCTCTCACTCACTCTCTCTCTCTTTTCCCCTGCTTCTCTCTCCCTCCGATGCTCTTTCTCATTTTTTGTAACACAGCTTTAGTTTAAACCAGATCGCTTTTTTGTTAAGTGTAAGTTATACATGCATATTTTTCCTTGTCTTTATCATTTCATTTAAAAATTTAAGTTGATGTAAATAAGAATGTATAAAATTTTAATCTAGTCGTTTCACTTGTCTGTATTCATTGTAAAATAAATCCTAATTTGCAATAAACTAACCATAAAAACAATATAGACTTATCAAACGATAATGATTTAAAGGAAACTATTTATTTTAATAAAATGCTATAAACTGCAAACAGTAAAGAGAAAGAAAAGAGTATTTACATTAAAAGATAAATATATAGGTAGAGGTAGAATGGAAACAAAATGATTGACAGAGAGGGAGAGAAGGAAAAGGTTTGATTAAAATTGTCTTATGCGTTTATATCTTTTCAACATGACACTAGATTCTAGTAATTTCAACTTGAGCCTGATGATCGCTTTGCCAGTCCCTTCTGACTCTGTATTAAATTTTCTTCCTGGCAATTATCTTTTCACCACTAATATGGTATTTTCTTTCTCTTTGGACATGAAGATAGAGTACAATTAGATAAAACGTTCTTTTATTTTACAAAAACAACTTATACTTCACAGTAAAACGTCATTTTCTTACGTATTAACAATTTTACTCTCACCTACCCATCATGGTAATTCACACTAAACTATAATCCTAACCATTATAAGTTATTATCTTGACTACTAATTTACTAGTAAATCCTTTTCTTTTCTTTCCTGAAACCTTTTCTTCGAGTTCTATAATTTTTGCGCGTCAACCGTGACACCTCTTAAACAAATACCCAAAAAATTTAAATTTACCCCCAATAACTTCTTTGCATGCACAACGATCATTCATAGGATTTTCCCAATATTTAAATACAGATCTAGATCTAGTTGTGTGTGAGCTTAAAGATTAATCCTCTCTCATCATAATGTTGGAATCTTCATACCCTCTCTAGTGCAACATTCACATCGACTGAAACAGGAGTAGTTGAGTTGAGTTGATTTTAACGTCCAACATCAGCACTATATAGACTATATTGTGGACGGGTCCCAAGACTGACGTCTAACAATTTTATGTTCTACCACACACGAGGCAAAGCGGGGATACCATGACTCCTGTCTCCGCCGTTCACATTAAACTGCCACCGCGACCCAACCAGTAGGGAGCGAAATCGCCAGGGCTCGAACCACGAACCTTTTACGTCGGAAGCTGATGTTCTATCCCAGGGTCCCCGCTCCCCGAAACGGGAGCAACGAGAACTAACAAAGAAACCACAATTTCTTCTTCACTGCAATCATTTTGATCTTTTTCCAATGACACCCGTCTGACTCCACTCGAAAAAAAATCTCGGGGATATTATGTTTGCTTTTAAAGTTATGTCAGACGACCATCATCTTCAGAGCACCAGAAAACCGCAGCTACGGTGTGTCATTATTTGTTCTAATCTTTCTCCTCTGTCATCCCCTTCATCCACTCGCCCACATTGTTACCCACTTGTCCACCATCACTCTAATTCTCCTCCTCTTGAGATTATTTTGTCTGCCGCCCCTCCCCACCCTAAACTCCAAGGCTTCATACAGTTCCTCTATTTTTTAATTCAAGGAAGGAAAAAAATCCCTAAAACAAATAATCATCACCAGTTCTTCCGCCAGCCATTTTCCTTGTTCACGGCCACACTATTTTTGAGGTTTTTAACACGCACATGCCTCCCTCATCCTTATAACATTGTTAACTTATTGTGGTGTCAACTCAAGAAAATTATGACCAGTCATACTTTCTCTTTTCTACGCTTTGAAAAAAATTATTCATCCTGTTATTTTTTTCAACGTTCAATATTCCAACCAGTAGATGATTATCACCCCAACTGTTTCCGCTTTTTTCCGCCTTTCCGCTCATATCTCTTGAATTATTCAGCTCATGTCGTTTTTTTTGTGGCCTTTATTTTGTTAATTGTCATAACATTTGGGTTCAGTCGGAAATAATGATGATCTAGACACGGGGTTAGAAGAATAAACATTAACATTGATATTTTCCTCACATCATTCATCACTGGATCATAGATCTGTCAAAATCTACCCTTTAATCGTTCTGTGTTTGCTTTCCTTTATTCTCCTTTAATTTCTCTATGTCACTCTTATACATGTATCATTTTTTTGCGTAATACTCTCTCTCTCTCTCTCTCTCTCTCTCT
>RQTK01000407.1:357696-368531 GCA_003991915.1 Elysia chlorotica
AACTATCTATCTATCTATCTATCTATCTATCTATCTATCTATCTATCTATCTATCTATCTATCTATCTATCTATCCATCTATCCGTCCATCTATCTATCTATCTCTCCATCTCCTTCACAGCTTTGAGAAGCAAGACATTCCAATATTCCATCTTAAAAATCGTGTTTATGAATTCCTTAATATTAAAAAAAAAATAAACACAACCCACCACAGTTCATTCTAAAACAGACAGGCAATAAACCTGCATGCAACGTTGTTAACGTACATGTTTCCAAACAAGCTCAGGGCTAACGGTCCAGCTCCCCAAAACCTGTCGATGATCAAGCATGCAAGAGATAATTATTATGCATGAAGATAGAGGTCAGGGCAGAGGGGTGTGTCCTCATCTCTCCACCTCGCTTTCCTCGGGCCCTGGCCCCGTGCCAAAGGGGAGGGCTCACCGGGGCACGCCAGGGCATACCAGGGCATAGCAGGGCACGCGCGTTGACTGAGGCACTGATGATGGGAGTGAGCAGGGGGTGAGTAAGAGCTGGTGGAGAGGGTGAGTAAAGGCTCGAGAAGTGGAGAAAAACGGCTGGGGGGGAGGGTGAGTAAAGGTTCGGGAGGTGGAGAAAAACGGCTGGGGGAGAGGGTGAGTAAAGGTTCGGGAGGTGGAGAAAAACGACTGGGGGAGAGGGTGAGTAAAGGTTTGAGAGGTGGGGGGGGGGAGTAAAGGCTCGGGAGGTGGAGGAAAACGACTGGGGGAGAGGGTGAGTAAAGGTTCGGGAGGTGGAGAAAAACGGCTGGGGAGAGGGTGAGAAAAGAATCGGGAGGTGGAGAAAAACGACTGGGGGAGAGGGTGAGTAAAGGTTCGAGAGGTGGAGAAAAACGGCTGGGGGAGAGGGTGAGGGTGGACCCTAAGATCAAGGTGATGAGGTCAGGCCACGAGAGTTGCTCCTCCGCCTCCCAGGGCGAGGGTCTGCAACAGATCGATGGCTGTCCGAGAGAGGGAGAGGGAGAGAGAGGAAAGACCTCCAGCCACACGTTTTGACCTTTCACAGACATCTTTCTTCCAGTCAGACGACTCCTTTTCTCTCCACCTCTCTAACCCCTCCGCCACCCCTCCTCCCTCCAAACACACACTTTCCTTTTCTTCAGCCGCCAATATTTTGACATCTCTCTCTCTCTCTCTCTCTCTCTCTCTCTCTCTCTCTCTCTCTGTCTCTCTCTATCCATCTACCTTTACCTTAATCTCTCTCGTTGTTTTCTTCCTCCCCCCTCTCTTTCGATCCCTCTTCCACCTCTCTCTCTCCCTCTCTCTCTCTCTCTCTCTCTCTCTCTCTCTCTCTCTCTCTCTCTCTCTCTCTCTCTCTCTCTCTCTCCCTCCCTCCCTCCCTCATTTGCCCATTATGTAAAACTCTCCGATGTATAGACAGCATGTTGGTAATTATTTCTCCCCCACAACCTAAGCTCATCTTATATTTCCAAAATGTAGACTACCTTCATATTGTATATCTTTAAATCTATCTGTCTATATGTTTGTCTGTCTGAGGAAAATTCAAATGAAAAATACGAAAAAAAAATTCCGCAGATGGAGAAAAAACTTGAACTCTGCTTAAAATTTAAAAATCAGAACAGCATAAGAATATGACGCCTGGTGTATAACGCATATTGATTGCTTGCGTGCATTTCGGAGAAGAGATGGCAAACCAATGTACTTTCAAAGATAAAAATCAACAAGACTTTTTAAAGCTCAAGTTATGAACTTGAAAAGAAAAGGAGTGTTTCTTGGACACCCCTGTATGGATAACTACGTGCTTATGAAAGATTCATACAGGGAAAGATCGAGGACAGGAGAGATTGAGTGAGTTGATTTGGTTTTAACGTCCAGCATCAGCATTATATAGACCATTATTATTGTGGAAGGGCCTTGAAACTGACGTCTGACAATTATATGTGCTGCCACACACGAGATAGGGCGGGGATGCCATGACTCCTGTCTCAGCCGGTCACATTAAACTGACACCGACCAACCAGTAGGGAGCGAAATCGCCAGGGCTCGAACCCGGACCTTTTGCGTCGGAAGCCGATGTTCTACCCCAGGGCCACCCCCCCCCCCCTTAAGCGTTATGTATCTAACAGAAAATTAGTAACACGGAAAGATGGAAAGTGTTGAGATCTAGGCCTTGTTACCGATTTGACTAAAGTGGACAGATTTCTGTATAATAGGGGTTCAGCTGGTGGGTTTTTTAGACCCAACCAGTAGGGAACTAAATCGCCTGGGCTGGTACGAGACGTAGATGGCAGAGGTAGATAGAGTGCATGGTCCACGTCATGAAATGAACCATAATTATGAAGTAGCATACGATTAACACGGAAAGACGAAAAATGTTGAGGTCTAGGCCTTGTCACCAATTTGACCAAAGTGAACACATTTTTGTATAATTATGGTTCAGTAGTCTTTTTTTTCTTTCGAATTATTTAAGTCATTAGAACAGAAGAATACTCGGTTGTTTTTGTTGTTTTGTTGCCGTTTTTTTTTCACCCTACAATGCTACCACACGAACGACGTGGACAGTACCTAATAGTTTAACTTTTTTGGTCACTTTGACTCACTGGAAATATTTTTTGTTTGTTTTGTTTTTCGGTGACACTGTCTGTTATTTTTTGGAAAGGAATTGGTGGAGATCAAGGCTTATCAAAACAACAGGCATTAATCTTGCATTTAGAGTCAAAGTATTCAATATTATTAAACTAGTTGACATACTTGGGTCAGTTAACAGTGTTGTTGTGTAGGCTGAGAAGGCTTAACAAAATTAAAAACAAAAACAAACGAAGAAAAAAAAACGCTAAGAAAAAAATACCAAAAACAGATCAATTTTGTTTTGTTTTTGTTTGTTTTTGTTTGTTTCTTTGTTGTAGTGATTTAATAGATACATACATCGCCGTCACCGTTATTATTCAACCAATAATAATGTTGTCTTGGATTGCACTTAAGGAGTCCTTGGTGGATATCTATGATACAAAAAGCAGAGTGGGCAGCAAGTTAACGTTTCTATGAACGACGATTGAGTGTATGAGTGACAACACTGCATCAAATGATTGAGTAAACATTTTAACACTGATAATCTATCAACTCTTTACTTCATTTAATACTCCGAGAATAAATCCTCAATGAACAGTCTACAAGTATTTACTTAAATGAGATCATTAGGTAGTGTTGTGTTTTGATATGTTTTTGTTGTTTTTATTTTTGGGCTATTTTATTGACCTAATCGATAAAGCATGCTTTAGAATGCAACTATTTTTTTCATGCTATGATGAACGTTCTTATAATGGACTTCAGCAATTATTTATATTTAACACATTATGGTAAATGCAATGGTGAGATAGAAACATGCAAAGACGTGCTTTTGTATGGCCAATCTAGAGTCGTTCACAGAAGTTGAGTGTTTGAGTCGGAAATTGTTGCTAAGTTTCCAACATAAGCACAATATAGACTATATGGTGGATGTGTCTCAAAACTAACGTCTGACAATTTATATGCTGCCACACTGAGACAGTTCGGGGATACCAGAGCTCCTTCCTCAGCCAGACACATTTTATTCACACCGATCCAACCAGTTGTTGACAGGAATGTACTGAAATTTAAAGGTTTACAATACATTTTTATGTAGTAATAAACAACACACTGACTCATGTCATCAAGTAATTATGTCGGGTGTTTATAAATGTCACATGCTTATAAACAGTTTCCACGAAAAGTGGTTGGTTGGTTGGTTGGGTTGGTTTAACGTCCAACAGCAGCACTATATAGACTATATTGTGGACGGGTTCCAAGACGGACATCTGACAATTTTATGTGCTGCCACACACGAGACAGGGCGGGGATACCATGACTCCTGTCTCCGCCGTTCACATTAAACTGCCACCGCGACCCAACCAGTAGGGAGCGAAATCGCCAGGGCTCGAACCACGAACCTTTTACGTCGGAAGCTGATGTTCTATCCCAGGGTCCCCGCTCCCCGAAACGGGAGCAACGAGAACTAACAAAGAAACCACAATTTCTTCTTCACTGCAATCATTTTGATCTTTTTCCAATGACACCCGTCTGACTCCACTCGAAAAAAAATCTCGGGGATATTATGTTTGCTTTTAAAGTTATGTCAGACGACCATCATCTTCAGAGCACCAGAAAACCGCAGCTACGGTGTGTCATTATTTGTTCTAATCTTTCTCCTCTGTCATCCCCTTCATCCACTCGCCCACATTGTTACCCACTTGTCCACCATCACTCTAATTCTCCTCCTCTTGAGATTATTTTGTCTGCCGCCCCTCCCCACCCTAAACTCCAAGGCTTCATACAGTTCCTCTATTTTTTAATTCAAGGAAGGAAAAAAATCCCTAAAACAAATAATCATCACCAGTTCTTCCGCCAGCCATTTTCCTTGTTCACGGCCACACTATTTTTGAGGTTTTTAACACGCACATGCCTCCCTCATCCTTATAACATTGTTAACTTATTGTGGTGTCAACTCAAGAAAATTATGATTACCATACCAATCGCTTCTTTTCAACAACAGCCCATCTCCCTCTCAAAACCTCTCTGTCTGTCGCTGCCTCTGTCTCTATCTCTGTCTTTCTCTATCTCTATCTCTCTCTCTCTCTCTCCCTCCCTCATTTGCCCATTATGTAAAACTCTCCGATGTATAGACAGCATGTTGGTAATTATTTCTCCCCCACAACCTAAGCTCATCTTATATTTCCAAAATGTAGACTACCTTCATATTGTATATCTTTAAATCTATTTGTCTATATGTTTATCTGTCTGAGGAAAATGCAAATGAAAAATACGAAAAAAAAAATTCCACAGATGGAGAAAAAACTTGAACTCTGCTTAAAATTTAAAAATCCGAACAGCATATTAAGAATGTGACGCCTGGTGTATAACGCATATTCATTGCTTGCGTGCATTTCGGAGAAGAGATGAGGGAAACCGAATAATGCTAAAATTTGGGAAAAGTTGGAAAGAAAAAAAAAAGAATGGCAAAGCAATGTAAACTCAAAGATATAAATTAACCAAGACTTTTTTTAAGCGCTAGCTATGAACTTGAAAAGAAAACTAGTGTTTCTTACACACCCCTGTATGAATAAATGCGTGCTAATGAAAGATTCATACAGGGAAAGATTGAGGGCAGGAGAGATTGAGTGAGTTGATTTGGTTTTAACCTCCAACATCAGCATTATAAAGACTATATTGTGGAAGGGCCTTGAAACTGATGTCTGACAATTATAATTTTATGTGCTCCCACACACGAGATAGGGTGGGGATGCCATGACTCTTGTCTCAGCTGGCCACATTAAACTGACCCCAACCAACCAGTAGGGAGCGAAATCGCCAGGGCTCAAATCCGGACCTTTTGCGTAGGAAGCCGATGTTCTACCCCAGGGATTTTTTTTTCCTTTGGGAAGATAGTTACTCACCTAGATCTATGTTATTTCGCGTTTATGTGGGGTTTACCCACCTGTAAAATGGGTACTCGACCGTAAAACAATGGATTAAAACTGTTAAAAAACAATTATAAATCAGTTTCTAGCAGTTGACGATGCAGAAGACTCTGTATTGTGTGTTAAAATTACCTTAATGTTCAAGCGAATTTTGTGAATGTTGCAGTTTTGAATGTCTCTTCAAAAGTTGTTTAAAATTGTTGTGTTGGACAGAATGCATTATCTTGAATTTCGTTCTTGTGATTATTTTGCCATTTCGTCTTTAAAGCGGTATCGCACCTCTTTATCACTCTGGATTTTTGCAAGCCTGCCTGTGTCTGTGGTCTCTATTCTCTCTCTCTCTCTCTCTCTCTCTCTCTCTCTCTCTCTCTCTCTTTTTTTTTTTTTACATGTGTTGGCCGAATAAAGATTATGATGGTAATTACAAATTTGTAAAATTTAAAAAATGAAAAAGTGACTGTGTATTCAAAGCTCACCGAGATTTATTTGTCAAATACAATAAAAATGCAGATATGTTCTGTACATATATTCCCTTTTTAAAGTTAAATGAGCGTATTATTATTCTCTAAAGACTTTGTACTTTACATACATTTGAATAAAGTGTTCTTTATTTGATTTGCAAGTCTCATAGCTAATGCAAAGCCGTTCCATTCTCTTCAAATGTTTCAATAATGATAAAAAGATAACATAAGAATACATTTTCCATCGGAGGGGTCTTTACAAATGTGAATTATTAGCTGCTGCAATGTGATGTTTATTTTTGTTTGTTAGCTTTTTGTATAGGTAACCAGATAGATGAAAATGCTTTGCAGCAAACTCCAAAAGCTAAAGAGTCAAGTATTATCGTACAATAAGATGTATATTTTGTGATTAGCATATTGGAAATAATAGTGGTTACAGGAGAAATTATTGTTACAACAGGAAAACCGAGAAACAGTCAAGGATAAATATTTATTTCATTAAAAAATCGAGAAACAGTCATAACAACAGGCGGATAGAAAGCAGTACACAGCCAGAGAACGACAGAGGAGAAGAATACACGGAAATTCCAAAAAGATATTATTTGGGACTGGAGCGAAAATGATTTGGAAAATATCACTACCAAACAGTCATAAATGAAATAGTGTAGCCCACACCACAGAAATCATAGACATTTTATTAAGTCCTCCATTTTTTCCTCTCTTTCCAGGGCAAGCCATCTTCGATTCCCGTTAAACACTAGCCAGAGAACGACAGAGGAGAAGAATACACTGAAATTTAAAAAGTAAATTATTTGGGACTGGAGCGAAAATAATTTACAAAAAATCACTACCCAACAGTCACAATTTTAATAACGTAGCCCACACCACAGAAATCCTAAACATAATTCCTCAATTTTTCCCTTCTCTTTACAGTGCAAGACGTCTTCGATTCCCGTTAAACACTAATCTGTATCGATTTTTCCACCGTGTGATGAGCTCTAACCTCAAATTATCACTTGCCATGGCGCTGACCATTATAACAAGGTATTTCCAGGCCTAATTATTTACCGAGGAGAATGGAAGAGCAAGCCTAAGGGCTAAAGTAAATCACCCCACTAAGCCTGGCCGTGGACTCAAACAAAAGGTAAGTTTGCCGTGGCGTCTTGTTAGGCAGCATTACCCAAGATGGCCGCATAGGCTAGGAGATCCTCTTTAACGTTATCCGCCCTTCACTCTCAATAAACAATGTCGGGTAAACAACGCGGGCTATAAGAGGATTATATACAGACAACAGAGGAACATTTAATGCGACACGCGAGCGGAAGGTTATTTTGAACTTAGTTGAAAATAATTATTAATTTTTTTTTGTTTTTCGAGTTTAATGGGAGGTAAGCAGAAACTGTGCTTTAAAGCTGATAATTTTGTGTGCGTTAGAACTGGTAGCGGTGACTAATGTCGTGTTTACATTTGCTTCCTTCTCTGCTATAAGACTAAGTGTAAACAGAGCATTTCTAAATTGACAAAAGTAAATAAATAGATGAAGAGTTATTCTGAGAATAATAAATGGAGATTTCCGAACATTTTAATGTTTATTTTCATAGTTCGCAGAAACTTAACGAGCAGTTACCGTGGATTATTAGTTTGTATCTATGAAAATAAATTATATTCCTGCAAACACTTGGATTATTACTTTTTAGCTTAATTAAGCCTATAAACTCGTTGTACTAAATTTTTGCAATGCGAACCTAAATTTAAAAAATGGGGAAAAGAGTGTATTCTGAGAGTTGACATTTCCTTAAAACAAAAAAACAAACAAAAACAAAACAAAAAAACCGACGTTTGAAATTATGCCCGTGTGGTTTTTGCTTTCTGAAAACTATAACTTTATTTCCAATATTATTACCAGAAATGGGGGGGGGGGGCGATAGTCCTGGGGTAGAACATCAGAATCCGACGGAAAAGGTCCGAGGTTCGACCCTGGCGATTTAGCCTCCTACTGGTTGCGTCAGTATCAGTTTAATGTGTGTCTCGTGTGTGGTAGTACATAAAATTGTGAGACGTCAGTCTTGCGACCCGCCCATAATATAGCATATATAGTGCTGACGTTGGACGTTAAAACAAACCAATCCAACAAAATTACTGGAAGTCATTTTGAATTTCAAATTCTTAGCAGTTAACGTATCCTATGTTTGATAAAAATAAACAAATCCACACAAACAAAAAGTGAACTTTATTTTCAAGCCTCTTTAATGCGAATTTGTTGGTTGAGGTTATGATGGAAAACATTATTACAAGTTAAGCATAAACGACTCTATTGAATATTTAACGTCTTCTTTGCCTTAAGAAATTAATATTACATACGCCAACAGCGCCTCAGTGTAAGGTACTCGAAACTTATCCGGTATAGCATTCTACTAAATGCAATACCGAACGACCAGTGAGTTACGATGAGTTGGTGTAACTTCAAATATCAGTGCAGCAGGAAAAAGGATATATTGTAGACGGGTCTTAAGACTGACGTCTCACAGTTTTATATGTTGCAGCACACGAGACATAGCGGAGATAATTATCATGACTTGTGTCTCTGCCGGTCACATTTTGCTGACAGCGACCCAACCAGTTACAGGGGACAAAATCGAACAAATAAATCTGCCGATGGTGGTCGAACAGTGAGGAAACAACTGAGGGCAATCGGGCGAATAACTCTTAAACCATCGACCCCCTCCAAATACCCCCCCCCCCCAAAAAAAAAACAAAAAAAAACAAAAAAAAAAAAAAACAAAAAAAAAAACAAGAAACTAAAACAAACAACAGCCGCCCTTTCTTTTCAGTTTCAAGAACATAATTGTAAAAGATTTTCTGTGACTAGTCGAAGTCTAGATTAGAAAATCGGTTGAATTACTTTTAGCCAAGATCTTGTGCTTTCGATACATTACATTGAAATTGAATTGTTTTTAGATTGTCTTTGTTTCTGTTTTATTCTTACTTTATGATGAAATGTAAAAAGCTGCAAAAGGTTAAATATATAGACTTACCGCATACGCTAATTAGTTTAGTATCTGTTTCGATACAAAATATAGCGTAGCCTTTAATTGGGTATTCCAATTTGAGACGACAGCCTTTTAGTTGGACACGCTTAAAAATCAAAAAGTAATAGTATGGAAAATGACGGTTTTTTGAAAATAACAGTACTGCGTCATAGTATTAAAAAATCCACGTATAGGCAAAAAAAAGTAATCTTGAACGGGTTTTATAACAATAAATACTTTTCTCAGTTGCACATATTTATACAGTAATTTAAAAGACAATATACTCATGTTCTAAATGTACGCCTGTATTTTTTTAAACACTTGATTATAAAATCTATTTTTTTCATAAATGAGCTCTAGCAAAATAGTGTTAAAGAAAATTAAGAAAACCTTTTCCGGGAAATTATATATTTTGGGTGGAATGAAAATACATCTAAAAAAAAGAAGCAAACCAGTGTGAAGCTAAAGCCTTGTGCAGGGATGAACCGATGTTGAAGATGAGCGAGTGCACATTTTCATGACAGCTCAACTAGGACACGCTTAGATCATTATATCCCATATCTGTTTAAGAGAGTGAGGAAAAAAAAAGAGACAGTCATACAGCCATTTTAGCATCTTTACCACCGCTGCGTTTGCATAGCGACAAAACCGCGAACATTTGCTCAGCTTATTTCTCATCAATCAAAATCTGTGTCCCCGTTGGCACTCCGGGAAGAAGGAAAAAATTAGGCCTATCAATTCAGCACCGGATAAAGATTGGAGAAGTCCCCCCTCTTTGCTAGGATTAAGGAGATGTCAGTCTTTGTGGCTGCGGGGTGGAGTGTACCTCCGGTGTATTAGCAATTTAGCATCCCCACACGCAAGATGTTGGCATTGAGGATATTTTGTGAAGATTTTTGTGAAGTGTACACAGAGAAAGGGGAAATTTTAAGAGCTAAGGGTTTGGGTGATACGGAGAGAGATGGTAGGAGATGCGGATGAGGCAATGATTGTGTGTGAGCTGAGGATGTCAAGTCGTTCAGTTTAGGAACGGTGCTTTTGGAGAAGTGGAGAGACAATGAGATAATAGAGAAAAGGTGAATCAGAGAGAGGAAAAAAAAGAAAGAGAGAGAGAGAGAGAAGAGAGAGAGAGGGTGGGATGAAAGAAACTGAGTCACATGCGAATTAACAATGAGACATTGAATAGGGGAAGGAGAATGGTGACATAATCAAATATAAGTTTAAAAATTAAGTATTGGGCAGAAAATTAATCTAGATTTATATACGAAGTCTTGACCTGAATTAAAAGGTATGAAAGGGATACATCATTTTTAAACTACTTTTTAAAAGATATAAAAAATGTACACTGGATATTTAAAGTGTACGTTACATCAAAAAAAAGAAAAAAAGAAAGCAAATAATTTTTTTTTTCAAAGAACACAACATACAGCTAAAAGAAAAAGAAATAAAATTATTCGACAGAGAAACGCGTGTACACTAGCGCAATCGACAGGAAGCAAAGAGACAGAGTAAAGAGAGAGAGATAAAGAGAGATAGATAGAGAGAGATAGAGAGAGAGACAGGGTAAAGAGAGAGATAGAGAGATATTGAACCCCCCGATGTGATTGACACTCAATAATTGCCTACTGTCTCCCCTGCCAGTTATGCGGGTGTTTCTGGTGTTATCAGTGTAGTCACTGCTCATCTGTCTCTCTGTCTCTGTCTCTGTCTCTCTCTTTCTGTGTGTGTGTCTCTCTCTGGCTGTCTTACTGTGTTTCTTTGTGTTTGTCTGCCTGAATCTCTCTCAGTCTCTCTCTCTCAGTCTCTCCCTCTCTCTCTCTCTCTCTCTCTCTCTCTCTCTCTCTCTCTCTGTCTCTC
>RQTK01000407.1:370564-389752 GCA_003991915.1 Elysia chlorotica
AGAAGAGAGAGAGAGAGAGAGAGAGAGAGAGAGAACGAGAGATAGCGAGAGAGTTGACAAGGTAAGGTGAGCACGGTTGAAGAAAATATTATTTATTTTTGTATGGGTATGAAAGAGAGAGATAGAGAGAGAGAGACAGAGAGAGAGACGGGGGGGGGGAGACAAAGAGAGAGGGAGAGGGAGATCCAGAGAGAGAAAAAGATATATTGAGAGATCCAGAGGGAAAAGTCAAATAGAAAGATGGAGAGAGAAGAGCAAATCGCTGGACTTTGTGCCTAAATTATGCACGGGAGAATACACCGATACAGGGCACAATTTAATTATCTGGTAAAATCAATACAGTCGAAGACCTTGACTGAGTTAAAAGTGGGTGAAATAAAATTCTTTTTGTGTTTCTTTTGGGTACAGCATCTTGTAGCGGAGCGGAATTTTATACTTTCTTTGTTATGATAAACATATGAAACAAAAGCTGCGGTATAAGATTAGATTTCTTTTTCTTCAAGTGGGTGAAAAACATGCTTGTAGTGTTTCTATTGGGTACAGTATGTTACAGCGGAGATGATTTTTATATTGACTTTGTTATGATAAGCATGAAACATAAGCTAAATTCATATATGCTTATCAGTTTTTTAGTTCTTTTTAAAAACGGCCTTTGGTTCATTTTCAAACCGGCATATTGAAGAAGTACATACATGCATAATTAAATAGACTTTATGAACACCTTTTGAATTGTTTTGACAAATTTATTGATTATTTTCATCGTTTGCTTCTTAAATTTGAAGGTTTAATGAAATTTCAAGAGTAACCTATGCAGAACAAATGCACTATGAAAAAGAACAACATAACAGCAATACAGTCTGGATTTAGTTTTTTGTTTTTGTTTTTGAAATAGATGTATACAATAATGATCTCCGAAAGTTTGCAGAAATTGATTTAGTTATGTAGTTGTAAAATGGCACTGCATATATCTACGTTCTACACATTCATTGAATGTAACCGAAGACTTTAAGATAACCCTTTTCATCCAAACAAAAAGCCAGAGCTCTACCGATCTCGTAGTTAACTTTGGCAAAAAGAAGGTACAATAATTTTTTTTAATATCTTTTTTTTTTACCTAATAAAACATTATGATGATGAAATTCAATAATTGTTTAGTTTTGCTCTTTAGAAGGCATCAACTGAAAACACACACACACACACACACACACATCGACACACACAAGAATGCAAATTATATATACTCGTAATATAATAATATGCATCCATATGATTTAAACAAAAACTAAATTAGTTAAATAATTTAAATTAAAAGGTGTAATCCAAACCTCGCGTTATTTTTGCGACCTTTTGTGTACGAAGTTACCACCTAAGATTCCAAGCTTGGACCGCCTGTTCTTCAATTCACATCACTACCAACTGCGCTTAGTAGCAAGTACATAGTAGAATGCTTAAGCTACATCCTTTTAATGGACTTGAGAAGAGCTGAGTTCAGTTGGTTAAACAACCAGCATCAGCCCTACATAGGTTATATTGTGGACGGGACCCAAGACTGACGTTTGGCAATATATTGTGCTGCCACTCACGAGGCAGGGCAGGAATATCATGTATCAGTCGGTAACATTAAACTGACACCGACCCAACCAGTAAAGCGGGGGGGCAAATCGCCAGGGATCGAACCAACAACCTCTTGCGTTGGAAGGGCTACCGCGCCCCTCAGACTTAAGAAGGACGTTTAGATATCGCCACATTTTTCATCCAACTTAAAATCAGCTTAGCCATTCAATATGTGTTTTACTTTTCAAGTAAAATAATGAAATATCTTGCAGTGCACTGGAGCGAGTGGTAGAGTGTTAGCCTCTTAAGCAGGAGGTTCTCCGTTCACAACCCATGATCAGAGAAAAATTAATGTATTTCTCTAAGTTCGTTCTCTACTGGCTTGGTCGGTGTCAAAATCAGATCGACTGAGGCAGGATTTCTGGTATACCCGCACTGTCTCTGTGTGGTAGCATGCAACGCTGTCAGACATTGTTCTTGGGACACGTCCACAAATAGCCTTACTGATGCCGTTGGACGTAAGAAACCAACTCATTTGCATGGAACCTCTATATTAAACATTGTAGTGCTAGTGAGGCTAGTAGAGAACCACAATACGAACCAACAACAACAAAAAAAAAAACAAGAATAAATAACCAATTCCTCTTTCTAACTTCATTGCTTTCGTTTTTTTGTCTCCGTTCCCCTTTCCGAAATGGCTATCTCACGAGTGGTGATTTGATTGGCGCAGGGGTCGATAGGCCAGCCAATAGGGTCGCCCCTCTCATCAGTCTGTAGAGTCACCACGGCAACCCGCGTGTCACGAAAGGTGGGGGATGGGCGGATGTCGATCGGGGTGAGGGGGCGTGTCGTGGCCTTAGGGCCGTGCCTCCAGTGACCCGCGGTCAGGCAGGAGAGAGAGAGAGAGAGAGAGAGAGAGAGAGAGAGAGAGAGAGAGAGCAGGGTTTTGGAAAGGGTGTAGTTCTTCAATGGTTCGATATCCCATCTTGTGAAGAGAGCTACAGGCAGAGGGAGTGGGGGAAGAGAAGGTAAAAATGAAAGAGGTAGATAGCGATAGAGCAAGAGCGAGAGAAAGAGGGATAAAAGGGGGCTGGAGGTAACTGTTTAATACATGTAGTTCAATATCCCATCTCGTGAAGAGTGAGTGAGTTAGATATGTATATACAGGGTGAGAGATAGAGAGAGAGAGAGAGAGAGAGAGAGAGAGTTGAGTTGAGTTGGTTTTAATGTCCAACGTCAGCACTATATGGGCTATCTTGTTGACAGGAGAGAGAGAGAGAGCGAGAGAGAGAGAGAGAGAGAGAGAGAGAGAGAGAGAGAAATAGAGAGAGAGAGAGAGAGAGAGAGAGAGAGAGAGGAAGAGACGGCAGAGAGAGAAAAGAAAGAGAAAGATGCAGAGAGAGAGAGAGAGAGAGAGAGAGAGAGAGAGAGAGAGAGAGAGAGAGAGATGGAAAGACAAAGAGAGAGAGAGAGATAGAGAGAGTTAAAGAGAGCTTTTTGTGGCTATAGTTAATGGATTGCTATGTAGAGCTNAGTGTAAAATAAGTACAAGAGAGAGAGAGAGAGAGAGAGAGAGAGAGAGAAAGAAAGTAAGAGAGAGAGGGAGAGAGAGAGAGAGAAATCTCAAGAGAACTATGTCTATAGTTAATGGATTACATGTACTATGTAGAGCTGAGTGTGAAATAAGTACACGACTTGAACTCTTCTTCTTGCATTATATAAGTATAAAGATTTAGTTCTAAAAGTATAGTGTTTCTATATTAAATAATCCTCTAAAAACTATTCATCTATCTATAGTTGCAAAGAAATTGTTAAAAATCCATGCCAGATCAAAATAAATGGGAGTCGAGTATCACAACTGCTCAAATTGTTTGTTATTTATTGTTGTTTTACACGTCCGCCAGTGCTATGCTTTAGGAGTAAATCTATACCTCTCTCTTTTTCTCTCTCTCTCTCTCTCTCTCTCTCTCTCTCTCTCTTTTAATCTCTACTTTCCCTCTATTTTTCCTCACCCCATCTCTTCCTCTTTCTGCCACTTCCAATAGATAATTTCTCTTGTTTTCTATTTCGCCTTCATTTCCATTTTTTTATTTTGCGTACTTAGTACATGTGTTCTACAGTTATTTATTTTCATTTCTCTCTTTTTTTGCTTGTAAAAAAAATCAACCACATGCATGTAATCACATTGATAATATGAACCTCTTTGTTCAAGACATAGACATGATAGCATGGATATATATTTTCCTTCTGATTAATTATGATAGAAAGAAGTTCCACTGGGCTAGGCCCATAACATCAAACTTTAATAATTATGGAATGTTTAGGGTTCCGATCCCCCATCGAAGGCGACAGTCCATTGAGATTGTAGATTCAGCGAAGAGGACAAATATTTAAAAAAAAAACTAGGAGAAAAATAATTGTACAATAGTGGAGAAAGAGAGGGAGAGAGATAGATAGAACAAGGAGAAAAAAAGATAGAGAGAGAGAGAGAGAGAGAGAGAGAGAGAGAGAGAGAGAGAGACAGAGACAGAGACAGAGACAAACAGACAGAGATAGAGAAACTGTTCTCTCTGATGAAAGAGGTCATGAAATCCTTTGGAAGAAAATAAAGAGTGCACGCTTTAAAAACAAAGCAAAACATCATTTCCCTTTAAACTCTTCAATCTTTATATTATCTTAAAACTACATTTTGTGTGAAGTTTTGGCTCGCCACGACCTCCTTCTTTTTTCTCCCAAGCCCTCTTCTGCTTTCATGTTTAAAACAGCGTGAACGGTTCAAATGTTGTCCATGTCTTCTGTTGTTGGAGTCAACCTCCGCCTTTTATCATGCCTAATCTTATTAATTTCTAACTGGAACCACTGGGCTGTTACATCGACCCACATCATAATCGGATTTGAACTCGCTCCTAATATTGGTTTTCGAGTAACTCAGCGCCTATTGGAGCGTGAAGATCCACAGGCAAAATAATAACTGGGATGGGACTCCAAGCTTTTATCTTGCATTGCATGTTTGTCGTTTCTTTATCTCTGTGGTAAATATTGAACTTAAAGTCCTATCGTCAAATCTGGTACCTCTTTATCAGAGAGGGATTCGTTTTCATCTCATTCTTTTTTAAGCTGGTATTACTAATTTTTAACCTCTTTGAGAAAAAATGTAATTGATCCAACCAGCCTATTATAATCACGTTTTTGTAGATGGTTAGAGAGAGTTAAGAAGATGCATAGACGGATGAATCGAAGGGTGGATAGATAGGCGACATATAGATATATAATTATGTGTATATATAGGGAGAGATAAAAAGGGAAAAGAGAGCGAAAGAAGGAGAGATATAGAGAGTGATAAAGAGCGCGCGAGAGTGAGCGAGAGAGAGAGAGAGAGAGAGAGAGAGAGAGAGAGAGGGAGAGAGAGAGTGAGGAGAGAGAGAGCTAAAGAGTAACAACGAAGACAAAATGAAAATTACATTTACTACTCCCGCAGCCACATGAATAATTCGGCATTTTCTCATTTTCCTTTCTATCTCCAGCAAAGTTGACTCTGGTAGATCTTTGTACAGATGGAGGATACCACTGCATGTACTGACAATTTGTCGGGTTTATCTCCGCCAGACAGTAAGTTTAAAAGGTTGGGTAAGTCCTAGTGCAGTAATAGTACTAAGTTCGTTGAGAAGTTTATTTGTTAAAATGAACTTTGGGTTTTTAAATATCAAACTAGCTGCAAAAAATTCAATCCACTTTTAAAGAATATTAATTTTCGATGGGAAAATAAACACTATTATCAGATTAAAAAATACTGATGCAACTATGGGACATCACCGTATAATTTAACGAGTGTTTTTTTGTTTGCTATTGTTATTGGTTTTTTGTTGTTGCTTTTTTTTTAAATCTAAGAATGTTAAATCTCTTGAATTTTTATCGGTATGTAATTATGGAAAATGATTTTCTCTAAGATATCTGAAAGAGTGAACAATAAAAGGCTGTCTCAGTATAACAAAACTTTCCTTATTGTAAAATATATCTTAATTATATTTTAAGTACTAAGTTTATCTTTATGTGCTAGATCTTTTACAAGCATCGGCGATCGTACACTATTTTTTATCTTCGCGAAAACTTTGATAGCTTAATGAAGTGAAATTGAAAACAAATCATCATTAAAAATTCTGATCACTTTTTCAACAACAACAACAACAACAACAACAACAACAACAACAACAACAACAACAACAACATCAACAACAACAACAACAACAACAACAACAACAACAACAACAACAACAACAACAGCAACAGCAACAAGAACAACAATAAAAGTATTTATGATTCCCCCGCCCCTTGCGGGATGCAAAACAATTCTCGTGTTAATTTACTTTTCCAGCAATAAATAAGTCATTGAAAATACGAGCAAATATTATGTGTTTTTTTGTTTTGGGTTGTTTTTAAACAGGATTCCGTAAAGAACGAGAGAAAAAAAACACAGAAAAATCAAAAACAAAAAGAAAACAACAAACCTTAAGTATTTAAAATAATTACGGATTACCAATGTTGACACCGACTGCATTCATTTCTATGAACACGTTAGGATGATTCTAGAAGAGTATAGGTAACGTTATCAGGAATATAAACAAGAATTATTGTTTGAATTGATGGTTTTGATGTTATTACTAACAGAATTTTTTATCAAGAGCTTTTGTTAATACAGAGACCAAAAGAATTTTCCCCACTTATAGTGTTTCTCCAACATGTTTTCTGTTGTTGTTTTTTTAAGTTGGTATGCAGAGTAGCTGAAAATATATCAGCATTTTTACAGCCATAATGTC
Source organism: Elysia chlorotica (assembly GCA_003991915.1). Classification (NCBI taxonomy): domain Eukaryota; kingdom Metazoa; phylum Mollusca; class Gastropoda; family Plakobranchidae; genus Elysia; species Elysia chlorotica. The sequence goes on from RQTK01000407.1 coordinate 376,933, forward strand.
ATGTTTCTTTGGATAGGCGCGTTATGGCTGGTAATTATAAAATCAACTTTGGGAGAAATTTTTTTATGTAAGAAATAAAACTTATCTTTTTAACGAAAATAAAATCAGCCTTTCTCACAATTTTCATTCTTTGTAATGTGAAACTGCAGTACTGAGAAAGTGTTAAGATTTTCTGCCAGTTACCAATTAATTTTTTTTAATAGTCTTTAATAAACAGGTTTTAGACTGAAGGACGACGAAACGAGACAGAGGAAAAGCCAATTCGTAGAATTTTATAGAGTTCTTTACAACAAAAATGGAAATTTTGGATCACAAGAGATTTAAGCCCATACCAAAGAGGGGCCGAGAAAGAGCAAAATAGGTAAATTGTAATGGATATTGTAACAAATAACAGTAAATTCTGGATCACAAGAGATTTCCATGACTTGAAACCACAAACCACATCATTAAACCTCTGTAGTTTCGCTTTGCTGTTCTCTTGTTCAACATCCCTTTGAAATATTCATGACAAAAAGTCACCAGACTCATCTTAAAGACGCAAATCAAAGTTTAAGAAGCAAGCATAATACATTTTCCAAACAAAAAGGAAACCTAAATTTCCAAGCGCCTCTTAAAAGCCTCCTAAATGTCTTCTTAGCAACCGCGAAGACTATTAGTTACGACGACACCGGATTTTAGCGTCGCTGGTAATGATGGGATGTCACAGCGAGAGCGCCATCTGGAGGGGGAGTTAACTCTACTTTACAAGGCTTCTGCTGACGTGAGCAAAGAGCCAAAAGAAGATCGGCCAGAAATCTGTGGCCACCTCAAGAGTAGGCGACAAAAAGCTGGGATTAGCGCCAGATTTGGGGAAAACAAATTAATGGGCTCTCTCCTTGTTATTTTTTTTTTTTTGGTTTATACGCTTACAGCGTTAGTAAGGTAAAAAATAAAATAAAAAAATAATAATAACGATTAAAAAATATATAAACAAAATAAACAAACAAACAAAAGACAATTGTCGAATTTTTAGGCACAAATATCTGTTGTTGTTTTGGAGTTTGTTGTTGTTTGTCTGTTGTTTTTTGTTTGTTTTTGTTATGCCCTTGTTTTTTCCAGAGAGTGGGGGTATGGTGCTAGTTTTGATGTACTTATCGCGCGTTACGAGAGATTATTAATACTATACAATACAATGTAACTAAATTTAAGATATATATACAGAGAGAGACGGTTTACATTCTGATACTTACTAGTAGACTGGAGTCTGAACAAATAAATGCTCACTGAGTATTATTCTCTTCTAACCGTGAAACTAACTTAAAACAAATAGATCATCATTACCATTCTTATGCAAAATGTGCTCTCTTCAGTCAATTCGGATACTTTGCCTCTTATATTGGGTAGTCTTGCTTAAGACCTTTGTCCTGTGTTATCTGACTGAAGTCCACGAAGTGCGAAGGGTCTACATTTCTCAGTTGTTGTTGTTGTTGTTGAGTTGGTTTAACGTCCAACATCCGCACTATATAGGCTATATTGTAGACGGGCCCCAAGACTAACGTATGACAATTCTATGTGCTGCCACACACGAGACAGGGCGGGGATTCCATGACTCATGTCTCAGCCCGTCACATTAAACTGACACCGACCCAGCCAGTAGGGAGTGCAATCGCCAGGGCTCGAAGCCGGACCTTTTGCGTCGGAAGTCGATGTTGTACCCCAGGGCCATCGCCCCCCCCCCTCCCCCTCACGAAGTACGAAGGGTCTACATTTCTCAATCTGGTAGTCACAGGCAGTATCATATCGTGTCGAATACGTAGCAATAGGATAAAAGGAAACAAGACATAAATGGCAACAAAGTCCTACTCTCAACCTTTTCCTGCCACCCAAGTAGCTAATATTCTTGACTAAGAGGTTTTTAGCAGATAAAATACAATTCTTCCGAATAACTAAGAGTTTTCATGCCAAGGATTGAAAAAAAAGAGGATTGCAATGCCTAAAGTTCCTCTGAATCTAATCAGTACGCCCTTCATCAAACTATGTGGTATTGCAAAAATGCATTAAGTGACGTTTTTCTTTCATTACGTCCTACATGATTTTATCAAAAAAGAAGATAAACAAAGACGATGAGATAGAGTGATAGACAGATAGATAGATTGCTAGATACATACAGAAGGGGATACAGATGGACACACAGACAGACAGATATAGTAAGAAATAGAAAAAAAGGACAGAGAGAGAGAGAAAGATAGAGAGAGAGAAAGAGAGAGGGAGAGAGGCAGAGAGAGGAGGTGGAGAGAAATAGACAGAGGCAGAGAGACCCAAAGACATCTTTCTCTCTCTTGGACAGCTTGTATCTATAGAAACATGCACACCAGGCTTATATTAAACAGATAAAAATGTCCTAGTAAAAGCACCCCATCTTCATAGCACTATGAACATGCAACTGCCCCTACAACATCAATGTAATTTTCCATGGCTAAAGCATTTGAAGCTGATCAAAGAGCAGCGACAAAGAAGGTTGTAATAAACCAAAACCAAAAACAGTTACTAGTACATGTATCACGCAAGGAGAGTAAAGAGAATGCGCATGGTTTTTCTGTAGTGATTTCGTTTGTGCAAAATTAAAGGAGACTTAAAAATAACCCCGCCCAAAACAAATAAACAAAAAACAAACAAACAAACAAACAAACAAAAAAACCTCGCAGAAAACTAAAAGACCACATGCGCGTTTAAGAATTTAAGCAGACCTTCTGACCGACCCTCTACTCCCAACCTTTCTAACACTCAGTTATATAATAAAATAATCATACTTGATTCAGACATTCCAACGTAACTGGTTTTTTCCCTTAGTTCAAAGAAAGCATAAGTGATTTTCCAAAATGTTGTATTGAAACTTTGATGACACGTGCATTGAGCAATATATTGTTCAAAATTCATTATCCATCTTGATCCATCCAGTGTGACGCATTTCCATGAATAGGCAATCATTTTTTCGGGGGGCTCAGATTTCTGGTCAGGTATGGATTTTTGCTTGTAACATTCTATTTTGTACATACTAGTATCATAACATTTTCCTTAATTTAAAACGATTCCTTAGTTTATAATCTAGATGTATTGGTTCTCTTCTTTATCAATATAATAATCATGAAGCTTGTTTTTAATGTTATTTGATAACTAGGCAGTGTGACACATGTATCGGGAGTTAATATCAGATGCGACATGCTTATAAGTTATGTGACAGATCATGGAAAATATTGATTTATTTATTAATTTATTTTTAGATTAAGAGGGAAAACATCGCGACTCGTATTACTGTAAAATTGGGCACTAATTTAATTCAAAATAGAAGTAAATAGATGAGTTAAAAAATAATTATGTTTTTTTATTGTTTATTTGTTGTTGTTGTTGTGTTTTTTAAACCTTTTTTGTATTTTCTCCTCCATAATTTTATTTTTAATCATCACCATTCGGGGCTGTTGTCCGGACATGTTCTCTTTAACGGTGTTGTTCGGACCTTGGGATAGGTCGTTGATTCAACACTGCTTTTAGAGTGAATTTTGTGAACTATCACCGAAAGGCCCTCAACCATTCCTCTTTTTGTTTGGGTGTATGATTTCAGGAGAAATTTGAATTAATTTGTTTATTTTATTTATATTTATGTCTTCCTATTCCTATAATGAGATGGCTTTCATGAATAGGCAATCATTATGTTGGCTGGTAAATTTAGATATCGAGATATGGATTAATCTCACAATATACTATGCTCCTAATTTTTAGAAAAGACAATGAGAGTCGACCTCCTACAGGATTTCTATTACAGCCGTTTTGTTTTTTTCACTACGCTTAAAGACCAAATTTTAGCTGAGGTTTTCAACACGGTTAGTCCTGCTCAAATTGTATGAGTTGGGTTGGTTTAACGTCCAATATAAGGACTGTAAAAACAATATTGTGGGCGGGTCCCAAGACTGACGTCTGACAATTTTTATGCCTTCTCATACGAAGCAGGACAGGAAGACCGTGACTCCTGTCTCAGCCAGTCACATCAAACGGACACCAAACCAACCAGAAGGGACCTGAATCGTCCGGGCTCGAACCACGGGCCTTTTGCGCCGGAAGCTGATATTTTGTCCCAAGGCCACGGCACCCCCGAATTGTATGAGGCAAGAAAATCATATTCCTGTTCCATTATACTGCTATCCTGGTACACGCATTAAGTCTTGCATCCCAAAACCTCAAAGCGTAATCAAATTGCACTGTACGGAATCTCATTAATGTGTTTTCTTCATTCACATTAACAATGCCATTTTTTGTTCAACATTAGCAATGTGCACTCTAATTCTAAAAATGTCATCTATACACAAATAACTTATCTCACCATAAGGCTAAAATCTCCAAAATACTATTTTAACAATAGTTTTTACACAGAGTTCTTCATAAGAGATTATTCAATACATTTTTGTACTACAAAAATAAAGTCAGGAAAAACTGTAAACCAAATTTTGAAAAGGCAGACCATAAAAATGCTCACTCTTCTAAACTTTCAGCATACAAATAACCTAATCCGTCCCTTTTTAAGCCTGTAATTGGTCAGTGAGTACCTAATTTGGCGCGTGCATCTTCGGCGTATTTTGAGGTTTCTGCTGGATGACTTTCTCTTTCGCTGCCTGACTTGCTTTTCTATCCCCATAGGCACCAGTACCCCCACCCCAAACCCCCGAAAATAAGAAAAAAAAAAAAACCACTAAAAAACCACCAAAAAACCAGGCAAACCTTTCGCCATGTCCCATTGTGGTGCAAGCCTGGAGCCATCCAGCTAATGATATTACTGCGTTGCGGTGACTGCGCCTCAAGAGAGCGATGTCCATCCACGCTTTGTGGGAAGACCTACTACTGTAGAGCAGAGGAGCACGAGGGATGGAGGGGAAAAAAAGAACCACCAAAGAGCAACAAGAAAAAATACCAAAATACATTAAGAAAAAGAACAACAAAAACAAGAATAACGGTAACAAAAAACAACACAAGAACATAACAATATTAAAAAACGCTTTGTTCATATTAGACAGAGAACTAATTATTGTAGAAGCAATATGATAGCAGCAACATCAACAACAACAACAACAACAACAACAACAACAACAACAACAACAACAACAACAACTATAACAAAAATAACAAGAACAACAACAGCAACAACAAAAAATCCAACAACAAAAATGGTTCTATCATTTTGGACACAGAACTAATATAGCAGAAATGGTACCTTTTGAAAAAACATTTTTTTAACTTTTCCAGTATTATTGCTAATAATAAAAATACGTATTTATTTTTTTCTGCTGTTCTGTTTTGTTTTCTGCATACCAAAGATGTATAAGCACATCGAAACAGCTGATAACCAAGTATACTTAAGCCTGTACTCATACCATTCATACCTTCTTTTCATTTTTACCAAAGAACAAGTAATCCCTCTTGCACTATCTATCTATCTATCTATCTATCTATCTATCTATCTATCTATCTATCTATCTATCTATCTATCTATCTATCTATCTATCTATCTATCTATCTATCTATCTATCTATCTATCTATCTATCTATCTATCTATCTATCTATCTATCTATCTATCTAAGTATTTATTTTTCTATCTGTCTATCTATCTATCTAAGTATTTATTTTTCTATCTGTCTATCGCTTGTACCACTTCCTCTTGTTCTCTTTTCCTCAGTCTGTTTTCTCTCCCTCCTCTCTTCCTAACCCTTTCTCTATTTACCCCTTCCCTCCTCTTTCTCTCTCTCTCTATCTCTCTCTCCCTCTCTCTCTCTCCCCCTCTCTCTCTGTCTCTTCTTTATGCACAACTTTCTCTTGTTTTCTTTCTCTCAATCTGCCTTCTCTCCCTCCTCTCTTCCTAACTTTCTCTCTGTTAACCCACCCCTTCACTCTTTTTCTCTCCCTCTCTCCCTCCCTATCTCCGCCCCCGCTTTTCTCCTGTCTCCTGTGTGGGATGATGTTGGTGCTGTAGCCGTGTGAGTAATGAGGGCACTTATTAGCGCAGACTCGCCCTGGCTTCACACATTATCCGCCAGGATGCGGTGCATGCAATCCCCTTTCCTTACCCATCTCTCTCTCTCTCTCTTTCTCTCTCTCCCCCTCTCTTTCTCTCTTTGCCTCTTTCTGTCTCTCTTTCTCTCGTTCTCTCTCTCCCTCTCTCTCTCTCTCTCTCTCTCTCTCTCTCTCTCTCTCTCTCTCTCTCTCTCTCTCTCTCTCTCTCTCTCTCTCTTCCCCCCCCCACAACCCCACCGCAACAGACATCATCTTTCTGTGCCTCTAACCTCAAAACCAGACCGCCGTTAAAAAAAAAAAAAATAAAAAAAAAATGCGAAGACCACAAAAGAGCGATTTCTCTCCAGGGAACTCGTTATGTCATCCGGACGGGTGCACCAGGCATTATTAGATCATGAGGCCAGGCTTTTTAACAAATGAGGGCATTTCCGAAATTCTCAGTTCTCACCCTGGTCTCGCCCTAGCCCCGCCCTGCGTGCCCGCATCCCGTTGCTCAGTCCATCAGTCCATCAGTCCGTCACCTCGAGCCCTAGCCCTCAAGCTAGTAGGTTAGGTCATTTCGTGTTCCTTTATAGCAGGAAATCCTGATGATGGCACTCAACAATAGTTTTCTTGTCTTTTGTCGTGCGTGAAACAATGTAAAAAATTCCTTTAATGGGCAAACTGTTTTTGAGTTTTTTCTGTTCTACTCAGAAACACGATTAAAGCAGTGAAAAAAAAAATTGGACCATCTTGTCATCGAACAAGTTCCTGTACTTTCTCTTGATTTTTGTTTTCCAGATACATTGTAATGCTAAATTCCTAGGGTTGTATTGATAAAGGAATGGCACCCCCGCGTTATCTAGTTGAGTCTTAGTAGTTTTTGAATTATGATATTACACAGCGTGTAATTCTCTACAAGTATGAGGATACAAATAATAAATTATAAATTTGAAGGAAAGAAAAGAAGACCATGACGTCTCTTAAGTAAACATATCAACATTTTAAGCACTATCCGACTTTTAATTATTAAGAAATCAGAGTGGAAAGAAGTCAGACAAAGATACAGACAACTATTAAACAGCTTGGGCAAATAAAATAGTATAAAACAAAACAAAGCGAAAAGAAATGAAATGCATATTGTTTAAAAGTATGTCATATCTCCCCATATTAGCCGTAACTCTATCTAAACCAAGTCAATATTGTTGTGCATATGCTACTTTCTAAAAAGACATGAGTTATGTTAATAAAAAACAAAACAATAACAAAATTCGTTTCAAGGTCCCCCGTAGTACCATTTTGATTCAATTTAAGATTTTCATATTGCCGCGATTTAAGTTGAATCTAGATATTTCTATGATTTCATTTTTAGCACCACTGCTTAATGCCCACTTCTGTTGTTATTAATTGATTTCCTAGATGAGGAGCTGTCTTTCATCAACGTAAGATGGCACTTTATAATATCACCCTCCCCTCTCTATAAGTAACAACAACAAGGAATAAAAACCAGTGTAAAAAAAAGATAAAACATTTGATTGAACTAAACATCTTCGACTCTGAAACTAGAAATAACACAATGTTGGAATGTTTTTAGAATTTTTAAAAATTAACCAAGATTACTAGAAACAGTAAAAACACTCATTTAGTCATCGATTGCAAAACAAATCAAATAAACATTAAATGTTATTTGTAATCCCTCGGCTCATTTCGTTCTCTAAATCGCCCCCCCCCCAAACCAAAAAAAACAAAACAAAACACAAACACAAAAAACACGAAAACACAAAAAACAACATTAAACAAACAAACAAAAAAAAAAAAAAAAAAAAAACAGCCCCCCCCCCAAAAAAAAAAAAGAAGAAAAACCGAAAGATTAAAACCAAGTATGAATGGGAGGGGAAAATAATATACGAATACAGAAAACACGCTCTTGCTTTTAAGCACAAAAACACATACGGTAGCTGATCTTCACATCTTCATATTAGTTGCTCAGTTATGAGTATTTTCTGAATACACAATTACAGCACAGGCTGCCACAACCCTTGGAGATTTCACTGATCGTCCTGTTCGTTTGCTGCTGTCATTTGTCAAAATCGAATTTTTCCTTCCCTGTGTCTATGGCACATTCAATCCCAAGTGAATTCTCAGCTAAAGGGATCAGTTCCAAAAGACACTTTAGGTGATTGGTGAAATGCTAATTTTGCAACTTCGAGAGAGCTTTACGCATGTAATAAACATTGGAAAAAAGTGGGGCGTTTAGCAACTTGAAATAGTTTTATGAATACTCTTTTAATGGACGTGGGTTGGGTTTGAAAAACACGCAGTTGAGAATGATAGTGGCCACAGTGCATTGGATAATAGTATTAGTAAAGAGCTTTTAAGAGTTAAATTTGAAAATATTTGCAAGATAAGCCATTCTCCGTACTGATTTGAAAAGAAAAGGTTGGATTTAGAGATTTAAAAGATTTGAAACAAACTGGGGAAAGATTCAACTCGCCAAAATATAAAATCTGGGAGGTTTTACCCAGGCACCTCCGCCCTGTCACGTGTGTGGCAGCACATAAAATTCTCAGACGTCAGTCTTGGGGTCCGTCCACAATATAGTGCTGATGTTGGACGTTAAACCAACTCAAAAACGATTGCTCAGGTACTTTTTCTTGGAAGGAAATTTCTTGTATAGATAAATATTCATAACCGGAAAGCTAGACAGTATTATTGTAAATACGCCTTAAGATATATGCACGTTCTAGGGTGGAAAAAAACTCCATTTTCTAAATAAAGAAGAGCTGTATTGAACATTCGATACTGGGAATTGAAAATATCAGACAATGAAAAACAAAAACTTAGTTTAAATTTTAGCTCAATGGAATAATGACGCTTCTATCACAAAAACAAACGAATATCATATAAAAATTCGAGGGGAACCATCGTGTTTATTAATAAGAGCTGTTCCAGCCAAAAAGGTTTCATTATATCTAGAGTATAGTAAAGGCAAATGATATATTTCAGAGAATTCAAGCAATAGGCAATGATAATGACAAGAGAATGAATAAAATACACACACACGCGCGCACACACACATACAAACACAAATAGTCAATCACATGTATGCTCACCTGGCCCAGACATTTTTTCAAATAGCCGGTAAAGCTAGATAACATGACTCTTTTACTTTTATGTTAAACAGTATAATCGCATTTTTACTTGATTTCAGAATTAATTTTCTAACACATCATATTTCGCTTTACTTTTTGTCGCCGCTAACATGCAAAGGTTTACAATGTAACTATATAGCGTCATTGTGATACGGTTATGGTGTAAGTGCAAAAATGTAAATGGCATACCGCAGTGAAAATGAAACCTCTCTAACCATACTTTAAACCGCGTATATGTGTTTTTGTTTTATCTATTTGAAGCAGAACTAATGGAAATAAAACACTTTTTTTTTTTGATTTTCTCAAAAATAGCGAAAATGACTCACGCCAAAACATACCGTAGGGACGGTAGGTTCTAGGAAACATACTCTGAATATAATTTAACATTTTTAGATCAGGCAGTTTTGTCTCTTAATGTTATAAAATGAAATTAACATATTCACTTTCAATCACGACTTCCTCAAAGTCTGAAATTTGGTGCTTGTAATAGCTCATATATTTTCTTTATTAAAAATGGAGAGGGAATTAGATACTTTATTAGAATAATTTTCTAGACTGTTCTTTAATTTGTAATATTATTTGTGGCTACGGTACTGTCGCAACTAAGTCGACAATGAATCGATAATCGATATTAGTTTAAGAAGAACTTTCGAAATGACTAATTATCCTTATGTTTTATGAGGGAAGTAGAGTAAATTATTTGCAAACAACTTGCACATTATTTTGTATAATGATTTTTCAATCGTCAGCCTGACAACGGGTGGAAGGATCAGTCTATAGATTCTCGAAAAAGATATCTTATTGTACCTTTCCACCTTTATAAAGAACAGTTACAATAATAATTCCAAATGTCATTCTATTAGTAAAACAATTAGCTTGCTTCTTTTTGTGCTGAGAATGAGACAGAAAAACAGTTTTCGAAATGTCACAGTTTAAATTAATGAATGACTTTTCGGAATTTCCCGTTCTGATTTAGCGTAAAAAATAATTACATATTTTGCTTAATATCACATAAATGCAATGTTAATATATAGGTTATCATTAGAACAAAGCCAAGGATACATAACATAAAAAAGATATGTCAATTTGAAATTAAATGAGAAGTGAGAATACATGTCAACTAAAAAATCTAGCTTGGAAGGATAACCACAAGTAAGCAAATACTTTTCAATAGAGTAAAAACGATTTAACAAAAATTCGACCAATGTTACATACCATTATCTAATCAAAGTTTTTCAACTTTTAGTAGGTTTTAAAGCGGATAAAAAGATATATTGAGATAAATTGCAAACAGATTGAACTACATGTATTGAATAAATCAACGTTTAAAAAAATTCTGCGTCATAGCCAGGTTATACGTGTGCTATGCCACAAGATGAAAAACTCACGAGTGTATTACTGATAGACAAAGAGAACATGTGAACAGAGCAATGAATGTATTCATAGTACCTGCTCACGATTGAGATAAAAAGGAGTAAGCGCTAGAGACAAAAAGGGGAGGAGAGAGATGATACGAAATAAGAATGAGATATTGAAGTTTATATAAAGATAGAGATATTGTAAATAGATAGAAAGACGAAAATGGATATGTATGTAAATAGTGGAAATAATAGAAGAGACAGTAGGACAACGGGTTAAGATGGCGCACTATGGAAAGAAAGAAGATAAATAGAAATAGAGAGAGAGAGAGAAAGAGAGAGAGAGAGAGAGAGAGATACACACACACGCACATAGAGAGAGAGCGAGAGAGAAACTACTGAAAGAAAGAGAGATAGGATGAGATTGATCGATATTGAGCCGACGATCAGGAGAAAACACAATCTTTGTTTGGACAGTCGAGATGTTCGTGAGCAGGAGCGAAATCTGTGCGGACAGGGCCTGACGAGTACTGTTTTCACGGCACAGGCCGAGCGAAGAAAATTTGATTGGAGGCACAAGGGAGAGAAGCACCCGTTACAAAAAGGAAGGGGAGATAAAAAAAATTACTAGGGGTTTTGCGAATACGGTACGTATAGTGAAAGTAAAGACGGTGCGTAATAGATTTGCATCTGTCTTGGTGTCGAGGGTTCTAAAAATAACAGGCTGGGTCACTGGAACCAGTCAGTCAGTTAGAGTTCCTTATCTTTCCAGAGGTTGTGTGCTATGTTCTTCCATCTTTCTCGTTCAAGCGCATTGCAGCTAAATAAAGAAACAGTATTTGCCTTTATAACCAAAGTGAGTTAGATCTACATTATTAAAATATTAGGCGCAATTTTACATTTTACATTCAAAGACTAGTAGGCTTGCAGGTTGAACAGAAAATACTTACTGAATACCATTCTGTATTACGTTTGATACTAATTTAAAATAAATAGGTCTGGATCAACATTACCCTTGTTATGCAAAATTACTGTGTTCAGTCTAGTCAATTTGGTGACTTTGCCCTTTATTTCAGGCAGTCTCGCAATAACAGCTCCATCCTATAGTTTTGAGTTGGTTTAACGTCCAACATCAGCACTATATAAGCTATATTGTGGACGGACCCTAAGATTGGTATTTGACAATTTTATGTGCTGCCACACACGAGACTGGGTGACGATACCATGACTCCTGTTTCAGTCGGTCCCAATAAAACTGACACTGACCCACCAGTAGAGAGCGAAATCGCCATGGTTCGAACCACATACCTTTTGTGTTGGAAGCTGAAGGGCCCCAGGGCCACGTCCCCCACCCCCACCCCCCCTCAGCTCTGTGCTAAACTTTCGGAGCAAAAACGCGATGAAAAAGCTCCATGGACTTAGAAGTTATGGTTATGTCATCCGTATTGTCACCAGAATCACAGAGACTATAATAAATGGCAGTTAAAGACAGTTCCTTCCCCTTTTACAACAGAACGCCAAACACGATCGAGCTCTGGCCTTGATTGGAAAGTCAAGAATATTGAGCTAGGCGGAGAATGGGCAGTCCATGTTGGCAGTGGTAACTCAGGGAAATGCCATAATCTTTGCTTTGATCTGTCGGCGACTGGGACAAAACATACACAGATGTGACGTTGAAGAAAACAGAAGAGTTGGGGTGGGTTAGGGGAATGGAATTATGAGAAACAAAACTGTGGGAAAAGAAAATCTTTAGTTAAAAATACATGATAATTATGTACTGCATGTATTTAATTTTATGAAAAGTTTTTCTAGCTCTCTCAAGATAAAAGTTTTTTTTAAAGTAAAAATTCACATAAAACATTGATAAGTCAATAGACTGCACAGTGTGCATAACAGACAGATTGTAGAGCATATAACAAGCAACTTTTTAAATCATCTTAATTCATCATCAAACGGCTAGTATCACTGGATCCTCTATTTTTTAAAACTGTTTTTTGCAAATAAAATTCTGCTCATATTTGTGACTTAATTGTTTATAATGTTTTGTTATTTCTATTTCAGTCCTTTTTTCAAAATCATATTTCTTTTTTCTTCTTTTTTTATGTATGCTTGATGTCATAGCACATCTTTCTCTTTCTCTCTCTCTCTCTCACTCTCTCTCTCTCTCTCTCTCTCTCTCTTTCTCTCTCTCTCTCTCTCTTTCTCTCTCTCGACCCCTCTCTCTTTCTCAGTTTTTTTTTATAAACTCCTCCTATCGCAACATTTAATCAATGCCCCCGCCCTCTACCCCCACC
>RQTK01000407.1:389871-425996 GCA_003991915.1 Elysia chlorotica
CTTTTCTACATCTTCCACCCCTCCCCCACACACTCACACTACCCCCACTCATCCTAGCTTGTATTTGCCAGCATTATTGGAGAGGCTGACCAAGCAAGCCTCACGCACGGCTAGAGGACAGAGACTGAGGGACAGACAGGAACTAATCTAATCTTGTGGAATCTCTAGCGGGCTCACACTTGTGTTTTAGTCTTCATAAGCGCTCTTTGTTTTCTATGGGCGCACAGCGTGTGAGTCGAACGAAAAAAAAAAAAAAACTTTGGGGGAAAAATCTCAAACTCTTCTTTTTTTGTGTGGGGGTTGGGGTGGGGATGTGGGTGGATTTGGGGTGCATCGAACAACAAAGCGACTAAAGAGAAAGGAACGATTTAGAATTAGGAATAAAATAAATAAAAAGATGGTTGGGGGGGAAAATTTAGACTCTAGTTGTAGAAATTGCGTAGCTTTAGATATTAACTCTCTTTTTCTAAGTGCATTTGCGTGTGTGTGTGTGTGTGTGTGTGGTTAGGGTGGATAAAAAAACGATAAAAAAACAAGAGTACCGAAGGAAAGGGGCGGTTGAGAACAAAGATTCAAACAAATAATATATAAAAGGTGTTCCTGGAAAGAATATAATTGTACAAAGAGGAAAGATTTAGATAATAATTTTTTTTTAAGTTAGTCTTCATGAAGGCGGGCATACACCAAAGAAGAAGATGCCTATTTTTTTCTATCGGTCCACAACGTGTGAGTCGAAGAGTGGAAAAAGCTAAAACCAAACTCTTGTTCTCTCTGAGTGTGTGAGTGTGTTCGGGATATATTAAAACATAGCAATAGAAAGGAAATAAATGGCTTTGCAGAAGCAGTATAATAGATTTAAATATGATAAATTTGAGAAGTAGTTGGCCGTAAGAATAAGCTAGATTTTGATATTAACTTTTTTCATTATTATTTTGTGGATTTATCTTTGCCTTAGAAAGGTATATTGTATTCGGGCTTAACATCAAATCCATAGGCACTATTCACACCGCTTCCCACATACATGTATGTAGTTTTATTTTATATCTTTTCGATATTTTTTTTTTATAATCTGCTGTGAAAAAATGCAAATTCTCGTTACGCCCCACATTGTGCTGTTTGAAAATGCTGATAACTATTTAAACAAAATGTTTTTAACATTGTGTTTGATCCCTTTAAACCTGGGCTTTTAATGTCATGGATTTTAAGCGGTAGTTTACAACAATACTGAAATTATCTTTAAATTCAATCTATAGAATTGTTGTTTTAAAAGTAGACACGAATCTAGCTCGAACTCAATGTTATTTTCTCTTCTTCATACTTAATTATTTCTCTTCTTTTCTTAATATTTTTCTTTAAACACTCCCATCTCCAAAAAGCCACCACAAAATAATTCCGCGGGCAGATGAAATTATGGCCAGCCTTCGGCCAAGCTGGCATGTCAGCGGTTGTGGGTAATGTCGAATTATTCATTTTGAGGCCACATTGATCCGGAGATCTCGCGCTCTCCCTGCCGACGCCAGTGCTTGATGAAAAACGAAATGAGACCACAAAGAACAAAGCAGTGCGGTCTGGAGCTAACGCCTCCAGTAAAGAGTTGTCCGGAGCCACCGAGCAAAGTCCCTTGGGGGCCCCCTGTGCTTTAGCCTTTTTCCCGAATTTGAGCCATTGTAGCGCGAAAAAGAACAAGTGTCGTGGCTAATTTGCCATAGTGGTGTCCCGACCAGGCCCCAGTCTGACTCTCTGCAGCGGGTCTGGTGTTGAGGGTCGCTACGCACTGGGTGAGGGATCGTCCTGAACATTTTTTTTGGATATCGTTCTTTAATATATACAGGAATAATTAGTAAAGGAATAATTTCGCTTTTTATCTGAAATATTTATGTTCCTTGACCTTTTATTAAAGTGTTTTCATAATTATCCTTTATTTTTATATCTAAATATATCATAAATTTTGGTTACTCCGGATTTACTATGTTGATGTTGGTGTTGTCAATGATCAAGTGGTGGTGGTGGAGGTGGTAGTTGTGATCTTTATGGTTGTCATAATTGTGGTGAAGATATGATGATGATGATGATGATGATGATGATGATGATGATGATGATGATGATGATGATGATGATGATAATGATTTTGATCATGATTTTATGTAACATTGTACTTTTTTTTTGTTTGTTTTTTTTGCAAATACCAAGTAAGGATCATCTCTTAACTTAAAAAAACAAACAAATATGATGATTGGTTGATAATAATAACCAAAAGACCAAGAATAATTTTACAAGAGTGTTTCGTAACTTCGAATTTGCAATTCTTATCTATTTCAAATATGTATTTTTGTCCATACATAAAATCATAGACGCCTATGACGAGAGAATTACTAAAACAAAAGTAAATTTTATCAAGAAAACAAAATGCGTTGTTTCATAACAAAATCGTTAAAATGCTCCATTTTGTAATATATCATTTCTTTGAAATATTGTGAAGAAATATTTATGTTCCTTGACCTTTTATTAGAGTGTTTTCATAATTATCCTTTATTTTTATATCTAAATATAAATTTTGGTTACTCCGGATTTACTATGTTGATGTTGGGGTTGTCAATGATCAAGTGGTGGTGGTGGAGGTGGTAGTTGTGATATTTGTGGTTGTCATAATTGTGGTGAAGATATGATGATGATGATGATGATGATGATGATGATGATGATGATGATGATGATGATGATGATGATGATGATGATGATGATGATGATGATGATGATGATGATGATGATGATGATGATAATGATGATGATGACGACGAGAGATAAAACAGAG
This sequence comes from Elysia chlorotica, assembly GCA_003991915.1. Classification (NCBI taxonomy): domain Eukaryota; kingdom Metazoa; phylum Mollusca; class Gastropoda; family Plakobranchidae; genus Elysia; species Elysia chlorotica. The sequence goes on from RQTK01000407.1 coordinate 392,681, forward strand.
TGCGTTTTAGTTTTTTAAACTAAATCAGTAAAACACCCCTTATGTTAATATATCATTTCTTTGAAATATTGTGAAATCACAAAACACAATTATAAACTACTGCACACAAAAAAAGATCTTCATCACTGACAGAATAATACATTTCAAACTGTGGTGTCAACAAATCCATCGAACACTTGAAAAATAAATTAAAAAGGAAGGAACAACAACAAAAACAAAAATAATAAAAAAAATTCACACACGGGGATGCCATTCAATCATCCAAAATTAATGTTGGTCACAACCACGTTACGATTGTGGTGGGTATCGGGGTACAAGGCATCTCTTTTGCATATCATTGTTTGTCCCAGTGGAGTGTGTGTGCCTCTTGCACGACAGGCAGTGCCACAGTGAGCTGTGATTTGAGAGGACGGGAGATTAATCCTTAAGGTAGCCGACTGTGGTCCCATATTATTAGAGGTCTTGAGATAGCGAGGTCCGTAGAGAAAACGAAGACGGTAGGTCAGAGAAGCTTCACCGGCGTCTTATTTGTTTGTTGTTGCCTAGCGTGAAACTTCAGTACTTTATAGGTTTTATTGTGGACGGGTCCAAACACTAACGTCTGACAAGTTTAAGTGCTGCCGGTCCCACAAAGAGACGGTGCAGGGATACTATGACTCTGTCACAACCGTTCACATTAAACTGACACGTGACACCGACCCAACCAGTAGGGGACGAAGTCGTCAGAGCGGGACTCGAATCACGAACCGCCTGCGTCGGAAACCGATGTTCTATCCTAGAGCTTGCAGCAGCGTCTAATCCTAGCTCTACCCTAGACATACGGAGTCAATGGACGATTCCGAAAACCCACGACTAATGGGCGTGATTACGTCATCCGTTTTCATGGCGTATATCGCACAGCCTGTATTAATCCTCCGTATAGCCGACTGCACTCCCCGGCCATTAACAGGGACTAGCTGGGATTTCAGCGCTCACGCCGCGGCTGTCGGTCCGACACTTCTCTGGTATCGGCACGCGTGACAGGACTGTTCGCTGCCGATTTCGTAACTTGAGATGTGTTTTGTTTTTTGTGAAGGTGGGTGGGGCAGGGGCTGTGGGGGGAGATATACTGGGATGTGGTTTTTATTTCGTGAAGGTTGGGGGAAAGGGCTGTGGTGGGAGGAATTAAATGGCTCTGTATTGTATTGAGATGTGTTTTGTTTTTTTCGTGATGGTGGGTGGGGGAGGGGCTGGGGTGGGAGGCATTAAATGGTTCTGTATTGTACTGAGATGTGTTTATTTATATGTGTGGGAGGAGGGAGGGGCTGTGGTGGGAGGCATTAAATGGCTCTGCATTGTATTGGGATGTGTTTATTTCTGCGTGCGGGAGGGGGTTGGAGTTAAAGTGGCAAGAGACAATAAATTGCCCTGTATTCTACTGGTGAGTAGGTTGGTTTCTCAACGTCCAATATCAGCCAGCAGCAAGACTATATTTTGGACTGGTCCCAATAATAACGTATGCCAATTTTCATGTGATGTCACACAAAGACAGTGTGGGATACCATGTGTCCTGTCTTATCCGGTCACATTATTATGTCACCGATCCAACCAGTAGGAGACGAAATCAGACAAAGAAATGTTTGTCCTACTCTGGTTTTCAGAACCCGGGACCTCCCAATTGAGGACAATGTTCTACCTTTTGCGCCAATTTCCATGCTAGTCCAAACCCTGTTTTCGTAGTATAGTTGATGGGGGTGTCTAAATAGGTCGAGAAGAGCTATGATTGGACAGGAATGATGCCCGAGGTTCGAATCTTCACTGTTTATAATTTTGTATAAACCTTGGGACATACAATTAATCAGAAATGTTCCCCTTATGTTAATGTTATGTTAAAAGTAGAATAAAGACAAAAAATTTCGAATACTGTACACTCAACTTGGAAAGGGGCTATGATACAAAGATGTACAAGCACGTTTCTCGTTTCGACGTTACAACTGACCTAAACAAAAAGCTACAACTGTCTTGAACAAAAAAAGTTCTAATCTTGGTATGAAGGAGTTAATAAATGAATATAAAGGCCCCTGGAATAAAATCTCAGGTGCACAAACTTAGCTTCACAGTTCTGTCCACATGAGCCAAATGTTAAGAAATGAATTAAACCAGCATTTACACTATACTCATCTGAAGTGTCATATTTATATTTAATTCCAAACATACAAATAAGGAATCGAATCTTGGTTGAAATAGGACTAAATAAAAGAAATTGGTAGTTAATCGATAAGTACATGCACTACTAATATAACTTTTAAAATGCTTGTATAGGGCATAATAAGAAGCAGCTGGTGATAAAAATATTGAATATATCTTCCACACATCTATTTAAGATATCTGTTTTTACCACTCCCCAACCGCTAAGTCGTAGTTGATATTTTCATCCATTCTTTCGTCGTTAGAATAGCAGAATTACCATTTTCGCTAATTCTGTAACAGTACTGTTGTTGGTCCTAATTATAGAAGTCTTAAAGACAGTCACGCAAATTCAAATTTGTCAAGTGAAGCCGAATGTTTTTCAACATTTTACTATAAGAATATAAACACATTAGTAAGAAGTAACATAATAACATAAAATACTAATGAAGGAAATGGTGTGAAACTTTATAAGGCGAGAAGGGCTCTACATTGTGCTAAAGTAGATCCCCTCTTTTTGAAGACCACTTCTTTCCTTTGCAGTATTTTGCGTTTTTCACATTGAGGTTAGTGGTTCCATGCATCAAGTATTTTTTAGATGTGATTAAAATATTAGTGTATATGTTGAAAAATTATGTAGATTTCTTTTCCATTTATTAGAAGCTGATGTTTATACAATATTATTATATTCTTCCAGTTTCCACCTTGTTATAATTTAGTATTTTTTATTTTGTGAATGATATCTCACGAAAAATGTTAAACCTTCAGTTTAGATGCTACATTGAATAATTTTAAAATCTTGTTTCACAGAGTACACATGAACCAACCGCTATTAAAATCAATAAAATAAAAAGACAGAAACGTTACTTTCCTTGGCCGCCACAGTGTCGCGTCAACGACATTTTCATAGACAATTTATTCTCGCGCCAGCACCCGACAACATTGCTCTGAAAATTACCCTGGCATCACGGCAGTGTTAAAAATAGCCAAAACAAGATATTTAACCTGTCCAACCGAGAAAGGGCAACTCATTGTAACGGATGAAAAATATTCAGAAAAACACTTTGTAAACCAGCGGTGTCGCACGCTGCAAGAATGTAGACAGAATCCACCCATAATAATATAATGGCTAGTGTCAGGGCGAAAATTAATGTTTACTCGGTTTGAGGCTAATATTGTGACTTTGAAAAGAACGTAGCCCTATGGGTTCTTGTTTCGTGCTGCAGGCAATAAAAAATATGGGTGAATTAGCGAATTGTTTTCAAGCGAGTCACGTAATAACCTACTATTATTTTTGTAGATCTAGAAGTTTAAAAAGTTACATCGCCATGACATCTATGAAATATATCTTTTTTCGCGTGTGCCCTTTAAAGAGGCAATAGCGGTTGCCCTTATCCAGATTTAGCATCTCTGTCCCACGAAATTTTTAGAATTTTCGGAGGTCGTGATCTCACAGATTACGAAAATGTAATATGCAGTACATATTTTATAACCATGAATCGTTGTGATAATTTGCATCCAGTCAAAATGTATTTTACGATTGTATCTTTTGGGATCTGTGGTGATTTTGTCGAGTGTCACAAGAAACTAAAATGACTTGGCCTTTGCAGTTTGGACTTACGATTTATATCAACATAATTTGGAAATGATGCTATTATAGTTACTATGATGGTGATTATTTCTAAAATGGTAACATCGAGATTAAATGTAAAAGAGTTACCATAATTAAACACCAACCAAGTGATCATAAAAGGGAGTTAATCGCGGCCAAATGATACAGTAACCGTCGAATTGTATTCTCGTTAGCATTAATTTTTTTTTTTTTTTACATATAAATTGGTTGTTTTTAAAATAGTTATAGGATTGATATAAAAAAAAACAGAGAGTTAGATAAAGGAAAAGCGTTTACTCAAATATTTACTATTTTACAAAATCGTCTCAAAAGTCGTGCTTCTTATGTTTAAGTGTAAAAACAATATTAAACTTTTACTCATGATTCCAACAAGGTTGCGTCCAGTAGAAAAATAATTGAATTGTAAGTTCAATAGATGACGCGAAGAGACACTATTAATTATTCTTATCTGAAAGGATATCAAGCATTGTTGTCAAATAAGATACCAAAAATTTCTTCACTTCGTTATAATGATTATCGTTTTCAACAAACCATGTATAATTTGTTTTGTGATTAACAGTCAGTAACGCAAAACTTTCACAAAGTCGGTAATTTTTTATACATATAAAATCAAACAAATAGCACTCGTTTTTAATGTAGGAAGAAAAATATTCGTACCATACTGGTTGGGTCGGTGTCAGTATAATGTGACCGGCTGAGACATGAGTCTATGCCTCTCCAGATTGTCTATGTGTGACACTACGTAAAACTGTCAGACATTTGTTTTGAGGCTCGTCCACAATATAGTCCATACATCGCCTGTTGCTAGACACGAAACAACAACATAAACGAACAAACCTATCCGCATAATACCGTGTTGATAACGTTTATCTGAAGTACCTTATCAATTTATTGATCTTATCAATTTAAGCGACCTGGTGGAAAGGACAGGACATAAAGAGAATGAGATTTGTGGGGTAGCTAATCTTTTGTAAATAAATCTTTGCTGATACACGAAAAACAAAGATAACACTCAGAAAACAACGATTAAAAATAGAAAACGTTTTTATCAGCTTCAATGTACATGGCATAAACAGGTTCACAAAAAAAAATACTCTGTCTTTTCGCTTAATGTATTTAAAACTTAAAGAGCAAAGAAGAAAAACTAGGCTCGTGATAAAAGTGGCGGTAAAAAAGCTCGGATATTTATGGGTGTACAAAAGAAATAGTACGCAGAACTTTATCTTCATACTGGTCTCCCTTTGTGGGTCGTTTTGACCTTTATCTGAAACAAATAGCTCACTCTTCACCCCGGAGGTCGGTCTCGTCTACATCAATTCCATAGAGAGATGGAGATGTCTGCATAATTATAAAGTATCTAAGACAACGAGACAGAAGGATAATCGTACGTCTGGCTTTGGACGTGGGTGTTGAAAGAATAAAATTATAGTTTTAGATCTAATGAAGACGCTACATTTACCTGTCAGTTTGTTTATTAATGTAGCTGTGTGTTTGTCTCTTATTTAGTAAGTCTGTCGATCACGTTGTCTGTCTATCTCTCCTATGCCTGTATGTCTCTCTCTCCTTCTTCATTTCACTCTTTTCTAACTTTTCCTCTATCTTTCTCTCTCTATCTGAAAATTACCCTGGCATCACGGCAGTGTTAAAAATAGCCAAAACAAGATATTTAACCTGTCCAACCGAGAAAGGGCAACTCATTGTAACGGATGAAAAATATTCAGAAAAACACTTTGTAAACCAGCGGTGTCGCACGCTGCAAGAATGTAGACAGAATCCACCCATAATAATATAATGGCTAGTGTCAGGGCGAAAATTAATGTTTACTCGGGTTGAGGCTAATATTGTGACTGTGAAAAGAACGTCGCTCTATGGGTTCTTGTTTCGTGCTGCAGGCAACAAAAAATGTGGGTGAATTAGCGAATTGTTTTCAAGCGAGTCACGTAATAACCTGCTATTATTTTTGTAGATCTAGAAGTTTAAAAAGTTACATCGCCATGACATATATGAAAGATACCTTTTTTCGCGTGTGCCCTTTAAAGAGGCAATAGCGGTTGCCCTTATCCAGATTTAGCATCTCTTTCCCACGAAATTTTTAGAATTTTCGGAGGTCGTGATCTCACAGATTACGAAAATGTAATATGCAGTACATATTTTATAACCATGAATCGTTGTGATAATTTGCATCCAGTCAAAATGTATTTTACGATTGTATCTTTTGGGATCTGTGGTGATTTTGTCGAGTGTCACAAGAAACTAAACTGACTTGGCCTTTGCAGTTTGGACTTACGATTTATATCTATATATTTGAAAATAATGCTATTATAGTTACTATGATTATTTCCAAAATGGGAACATCAAGATTAATTGTAAAAGAGTTACCATAAGTAAACACCAACCAAGTGATCATAAAAGGGAGTTAATCGCAGCCAAATGATACAGTAAACGTCGCATTATATTATCATACGCATTAATTTTTTTTTTTACATATAAATTGTTTGCTTATAAAAAACGGTTATAGGAATGATACAAAAAATAAACTTTAACTCAAGATTACAACAAGGTTGGGACCAGTAAAAATGTACATGAATTATAACTTCAATCGACGTCGCGAAGAAACACTATTAATTATTCTTGTCTGAAAGGAAATCAAGCATTGTTGTCAAATAAGATACCAAAACTTTTTTTCATTTCGTTGTTATTGTGTTCAACAAACAATGTATAACTTATTGTGTAATTAACAGCCAGTAGCACAAAACTTTCACAATGTCGGTAATTCTTTTAAACAACATAAAATCAAACAAATAGCGCTCGTTTTGTTTTTTTTTATGTAGGAAGACAAATATTCGTACCCTACTGGTTGGGTCGGTGCCAGTATAATGTGACCGGCTGAGACATGAGTCTATGGCTCTCCAGATTGTCTATGTGTGACACTACGTAACACTGTCAGACGTTTGTTTTGAGGTCCGTCCACAATGAAGCTCATACATCGCCTGTTGCTAGACACGAAACAACAAAACAAACGAAGAAACCTATCCGCATAATACAGTGTTGATAACGTTTATCTGAAGTGCCTTATCAATTTATTGCTGTTATCAATTTAAGCAAGCGGGTCAAAAAGACAGGACATAAAGAGAATGAGATTTGAGGGGTAGCTAATCTTTTGTAAATAAATCTTTGTTGATACACGAAAAACAAAGATAACACTCAGAAAACAACGATTAAAAATAGAAAACGGTTTCATCAGCTTCAATGTTCATGTTACAAACAGGTTAACAACAAAAAAACTATATCCTTTCGCTTTGTTTTTAAAACTAAAACAAGAAAGAAGAAAAAATAGGCTTGTGATAAACCGTGGCGGTAAAAAAGCTCGAATATTTATGGGTGTACAAAAGAGATAGTACGCAAAACTTTATCTTCATACTGGTCTCCCTTTGTGGGTCGTTTTGACCTTTATCTGAAACAAATAGCTCACCCTTCACCCCGGAGGTCGGTCTGGTCTACATCAATTCCATAGAGAGATGGAGATGTCTGCATCATTATAAAGTGTCTAAGACAACGAGACAGAAGTATTTTTGTTCGTCTGGCTTTCGATATGGGTGTTGAAAGGATAATATTATAGTTTGAGATCTAATGAAGACGCTACATGTACCTGTCAGTTTGTTTATTAATGTAGCTGTGTGTTTGTCTCTTATTTAGTAAGTCTGTCGATCACGTTGTCTGTCTATCTCTCCTATGCCTGTATGTCTGTCTGCATCTCTCTCCTTCTTCATTTCACTCTTTTCTAACTTTTCCTCTATCTTTCTCTCTCTCTCTATCTCTCTCTCTCTCTCTCTCTCTCCCCTCTTGCTCTCTTTACTCTTTCTTATTATCGCTGCATCTTGATTTATTTCCCTTTAAACTGAAAATAACAGTTATAACTTGCGATATATGACTTTGTGGTTTTATCGAATTGCATTTCTATTTCACCCTATAGATTAAGAGAGCTTTGATTTTGATGTCAACTCAGTATAATTATCATCGTTAATTTTTTTTACATACCGTTCAAATTTATAAACTGAAGCTTTTTATCTTCTTGGATTTCAAATAGGCAGTATATATCATGATAAACCTCTAGTTGGAAAGACTAAAAGCTTTGAAAACCGTAAAAGTAATTTAAGATACCCAGAGGTGAGGAGAAGTTCTTTTGAAGATGAATAAGCTACAATTCCCAGAGACCCCCCCCCCCCAAAACCTCTCTCTTTATCTAGCTTGTGTTATCCTATGTGCTATGGTTATATCAGTCTTTACAACTTGTTTTTTTTTAACTTTGGGATGCAGCGGGTGCTTAACAAATCTAGGAAGATAGAGAGATAAAGAGGGCATGGCGTCCTTTTCCCTTAAGGTCAAACTCATATAAAATCGTGTTTTCACGAATGTCAAGTGCGACAAAATTGGTGCTTGAGATATTGGGTTTAAAATATTTACAGGCGTTCAAAACGCAAGGAAAGTGTAAAAAATATTCTCTCCTTTTTTCGTAAAGAAGAAAAACGATTAATAATTATGGGGTTTCGCGTGGGCTGCATTAAAAAAACGTTTCCATCGCCTTTTGATTTTTATAATTGAATCGTGTCATTTTTTTCACCTTTAAGGCCAGAGTCAGACTGCCGCTGGTGGCTGGGCTGGGGCTGTGGCTGGACTGGGGGCACTTTAAGAAACCATCTTTTAGTTAATTGCAGTGACTTAATTCAAAAATTATGTTGCTTTTTTTTCAAATTTATCATTTCCTCAGCTCTTCGTATTATAAAACGTTTTTTCAATCTCAATTCCAAAAGTATCCCCACACCTTATGTGTCACTACAGATAATTAAGTCACTTCATTCATTTTGTTATCTTTGAATTAAATGTATATCACCTTGATAAACCGATGTATCCTACAAAAAGACGATAGCGACTTATGCATTTCGAATGGTGGAATTCCTCTTTCTGGATCTGACGCGCTAAGCGCATGTACTTTCTACTTACACATACATTAAAAATACTTTTTCTTTTCATTATTTCAAAATTCACGCACGCAAGCCTCTTCCCACATGTACTTGTTACATTTAATCCATTTATGTCTTGACACGTTATATACATGGACTGCATCGTTTGAAGGAAGAAGGTCAAGGAAGTTCGAAACCTTTACAGGGGGGATGACTCTAAAATGGTTGTAATTTGATTACATTTTCTTGAATGTTCCTCTCGTGCGTAACCTTGAGCCTTCTTGAACGCCACGGGGTTAATTCGCAGCACCCGGTTGTTGTACCAGTTCAACTAACGCTACCCCTGCTTCCTACACTGATTCAAGGAAAAAAATAAACTCGATAACTATTCAAACATGTCCGGTGGGAGGGGGTGGAGGGGGGCGAACTAGCGCAAGTGGTATAGCGTTGCTCTTTTAATCGAAAGGTTCCTGGTTCAAGCCCGCGATCAATCAAAAACTTATTTGAACGGTTTCTTCCTTTACTGGTTTGATCGTCATGGTAACTCTGCACTGTCTCTTTGTGGAAAAAAATTGTCAGACGCTACTATTGGGATCCGTACACAATGAAGCCTGTATAGTGTTCTATTTGGACGATATGCAACCAGCTCAACTCAACTTTCCTGCCAAACCTTCCTTTGGCCGCGACTTAGAGATTCAGATTTCAACTCCAAGCTGGGGTGACACAAGTTGACACAAGTGGGTCCAGAAAAAGAAAACATTCCAGCCGAGGAACTCACTTCCCTCTCAATGGTGATGGACGCTCTATTAACTCACTAGACCTACACGCATGAAATAAATAAAATAATCTTTCATTCAATTTGAAACCTTTGGTTGGGATTAAAAAATTTCATTTTCTGAACAAAGTGGTAAATTAAACAACAACAACAACAACAACAACAACAACAACAACAACAACAACAACAACAACAACAACAACAACAACAACAACAACAGCAACAACAACGACAAAAATACATCGTGCTAAAGATAATCAAAGTGAAGATAAAATTGGCCTTTTTATAATGTTAGAGGTTATATGAACTTTGTGTATGAACTAGTTTAAAGCAAACATTTCCAACTCGACCATTTCTGCCTCGAGATACAACTTTAAAAAATATCTCTTATTATAATTTTTCATAGTGTGCTTTTTTCCTAGTTTTGATGTAATCAAAATGAATAAAAGTTCGTACGTGGATACCAGAAATATTACACACATTAGACATTGTTAAAGCATGAAACCTTATGTGTAAAAATGCCTTAACCATGCAGAAATGATCAGATCAATGTAACACAATTATTTTTAAAGCCACCGCATACACCAAAAATATCCGTTAGAAGGCCGAGACAAGAAAATCATTAATTGCATTTCTGTGACTAATAACAGAATTCCTAGGAATAATTAACCATTGACTTGGTGAAAAAGAAGAACAATTGAAATAAAAACGAGCCTTGAGAAATCGGATCCAAGCATTTAATCGGAATCCATTTTTGTAAATCAATAGTCTCACCTAATCAAGCTGCAAAGGAGAAAAAGACGCTATTAATAGTAACAATATAGTTTTAACTTTTATGAATGATGGGATTTGTTTTCAATGGGCAATGTTAACTCTATTTTAAGATTGATACGTGTTTTAATATAATGCGTTGTAATTAAAATTAATATTTGTCGCACATTTAAACAGGAAGACAAGCAGAGTATGGTGGATTAATTCAATTTAAAGTTGATCTCTTTTAAATGTTTGATGGAAACAACAATGTCGTTTGTCGCGTTATACGAATGTAAAACTTCATAGAGAAAGAAACGAAATAATAATGCTTTTTATGTTTTATTCGTAGATGACTTTGCTGATTGTTATCGTTGTTGTTGTTGTTGTTGTTGTTGTTGTTGTTGTTGTTTTTGTTGTTGTTGTTGTTGTTGTTGTTGTTGTTTTTGTTGTTGTTGTTGTTGTATTGTTTGTATTTGGTCAATCCAAATGTATTTCCGACAATGTCGTTTTATTTTAATTAAGAATATTAAAAAAAGGTATTGATAGACTTTTTATGAGTAAATCCTCATACAATATGTCGCAAACACGTGAGGCAAATCGATGGTTTTCACTATTATGTATTGCGTAGTGTAGGTTCATAAAAAATTTGGTGGTAGGAAATAAACATAACTTTGAAAAGATATTTCCTGATCCGAATTAAAAATCTTCAGAAGTCAAAGACATAGAATGTTTGGCTCAACAAGAACTGCAGAGGGATGGAGCACAGACGTTGTGAACATGGAGAACATGAGTAACTCATCAAAACAGATAGAGCCAGTCATAAGAAGTAAATATACTCTCAAGCGATGGCCTCGCTCTAAATGAAATGTTTCGCTCCCAGTATTTGATGAAAAATAGTATACGTAGAAGCGGCGACACTATCAAGACCAAAGCATTGCCACGGTTTTGTTAAACTAATCACATAAGTACTTTGTTTATCAAATATTATTATCGATTCCAAACACAACAAAAACGTTTTGCTTCATCTGAGTAACCATAAGATCTCGGTTCACCACTCACATGTCAAACGTTGAAAAAGCAGCAGCAAAAGGGTTAATGAGAGCAGCCAGACATGCAGTGCATTCAATATTGATGTACCAAAGTTCATTTCACATGATCATAAAAGAAACAGAGAAAGATGGCCGTTTCCTTTTTCCGCTAAGCACTAAAAGGGCTAAAGTGATCTTTCTTCCACTGTTCCAGCGTTTCCCCACATGACTTCCGCAGCTTTTGCAAGGAGGGCAGCAAGAGTCTGGCATGGCAGAAGTGGTGCCGGATTAGATCTACAGCCAACACAATGGCCGCCCGGCCAATACACTGGAGAGTCTTGCACAGTCTCAGCAAAAGGCGAGAGCGCGCGAGGCCACAAAGGGACAGCTTCTTGAATTGGAAGCGAGGCGCTCAAGTTCCACACCGGAAACCCAAATCGACCCAGCCTACAATGAGTTAAGCTTTTGTCCCCTACGGGTTAAGGAAGTGTTTGTGGCCAATGTTAAGGTTGAGAAATGGCAGAAAGTGTTAAAGGATTTGCTCAATGAATTTCTTCGGTTCTACTCCTCTTTTGTTTTGTATTGTCTCCGATTGCAAGGAAGAGAGTGCTTAGAGAGTTTGAAAAGGGAGTCATGTTGAATAAATCACCTTAAGACATTTATTTCCAAAGCTTGTTGACATGGAACGTCATTTGTCATTTCTCTGGTGATTTTTATAAACATTTCACGCTTCTTTTCAAAACCCTTTTTCTCAATTGATATTAAAAGTTTTGTTTTCTTTTAAACAATACGATTGCTAGTTTATGTGGGTTTGTTTTTAATAATGATCTGTTGTTTTGGGTGTGAGGCAAGAAAAAATGAGTCGAGTTTTCGTGGCAATTATTGATCTTTGTTTTCTTTTTAACGAGTAAAATATAACGTTTTATTCAGTTGTTTAAGAAAATTGATTTTTTGAATGCAGACTTCTTCTTACTTCAATTTTTTACAGAATTTATTGTATTGTTAACAAAGACTCACTTAATCATTCAAAATGGATTAGTTTTAATGGTCGAGGTATTTTAACAAAATATCAAATTCAAAATTAACATGGAAGGCGGAAAACACAGTATAATATTTCATCCTTGTAAAATATTCGTACCACTCCAAAATTTTCTCAATAGCACAAAGAAATGTGCTTGAACTAAAACACTCAGATGATGAAGATTACGATTATGAAAATGAATGTAATTATAATGTAATATAGTTTCAAAACCGCTGCTTTATTATTCACAAAAACTAAAGCATTTTTATAACATTTACAATTCCAATATTTTATTTTTGTGTAACTTTGATGAAGTTTTTTTTTCATCAAACGGGTGATAATTTGCATGGACATGAATACTAATGTTATTATTGCCTCATTCGAACCATATCTGATTGGGCATTTTGTAATTTTTAAAACCATTTTAAAATAATAATTGTCTAAGTGAATCTTTCTTCTCGCACGCCTCCCGATTCTTTCCTGGAGTTATCAGAACATTGTACTATAAAGAAAGTTTAAAAAATAATAATTATTCACCTACATTATATACAATATTATGGAGGAAGTAGTCTAAAGGGCATATTCATAATGGTTTTTTTTTTATAAGAATAAGTTTTGAAAAGTTTTCTACTCTGCCATAGCAATTCACATAAAATTATTTTGCAACAATTTTACTGGAAGGGATGGCAAGTAAAAGAATAAATTATATCACACGTGTCATAGGCTATTTAATCCAAAATGTAAAGAAAGCTGTACATAAGGGCCATCTATTTATATCATTTTGAGACCTGATTTGGTATTTAAAAAAAGGAACAAACAGTCGGTTGATTACTTAAAAGCTGACATTCCAAAAAGCATCACCCATTAATTAAGACCCAAGTCTTTGTGAGCTTTGTGTTGGGGCTATGTGTGATCGAGACGTGAGTTGGTTTCTTTATGGCCAACGTCGGCAGTAAACTTTATTAGTATCGTGGACGAAGTCCAAGAATTAGGTCTGACAATTTTAGGTGTTGTTACCCAGATACAGGGTATAGCAGCAATCCTGTCTTAGTTAGTCATTACAAAAACACCGAGCCAACCAGTAACGGGCAGAATCGTAAAAATAAATATGTGATCGATCATGGCCAATCCATCTCCACTTTCGTGATCGAGAGAGGTAAATCTCCGCTTTCATGATCAAGATGGGTAATATGTTGTAACTATAATATTATACATCGGAACAAGTTAACCGCCCATGACGAACACTAAATTTAAATCTTTGGAGAGCATAAAATCGTTATTTTATGGCACTGTAGAATAAACCTTCATTGGTAAAGATAAATGTTAGGTTCAAAAACTAATGAAAAATATGTTACTCAAATAATAATTATTCTAAAGTGTTGTAATGAGAAATTCACGATTGAATGACTTCGCAATACAAGTTTAAGTACAGCGTTTGATCCGGTCAAAATTCCAACCGTTTTGCATCACAATCTTTTGCAAAAAACTATAAAATAAATATGATAGTCAAGTATGTTCATGTTTTTTTTTTAATTTTTTAAATTAATGTTAAAGTAAGGGTATCTTATTTACATTCATCGAATAATGTATGTTGCACTCATGCAATGCCCGTAAGTGGTGACTAGTTGATACGGTTTAAATTTCTATGCAATTTTTTTGGGAAACAAAGACATCAGCAGCATATTTGGTGGACAAATAAATAAACTTTTTTTTTAATCCACATAACTTTAATTTTGTACAATGTGCGAAGTAAAAATTGTATGGAAATGTTTGCAAATTGGTTTTGAAGACTATATTATAGACAAACTAGAAACAAATAAATAAATTAAATAATAAAGAGGGGCAAATTAATGCACTTGATTTCAAGCGTGTTATTAAAATTAAGTATCCGATCATTTTCATATCAAGAAATAAAGCAAATTTCTTTGGGGGAGCATCTAGAATCCATCCAAGAATCAGAATTTTATAGACCATCTCAGATTGCACTTCGTTTTATCGTTAGAACTCCTTTCATAGTCAGGTCTCGGGTCTGTGGTTGGGGGAATATTATTAAGTTTCATCAGACGGACCCTTCACTGCTCGCCTGGCTCTAACTAAGACTGGCCCACTTGAGGTGCATGCTCCATAGCCAGAAAAAGATGCGAAAGATGAGAATATGAATGTAGCAATAATAGGTCTATAACTAATCTATTCCCGTCACGCAGGGGTCTCCTAACTCTCAGAATCTTGTGGTCAGGGTTCTGTATTCTCGTCTTGGCCGGGGCTGATTCTGGTGATAAGGTTAAGGTCTAGGTATCTCCACCGATTGGATGGATGTTCCAGTGTCTGCATGATGAATATCTTGAATGAGATTACTCTGGTTTGGGTCCTACAGAGAGAGAGATGGAGAGAGAGAGAGAGAGAGAGAGAGAGAGAGAGAGAGAGAGAGGGGGGGTTAAGAAACAGATGCTGTAGACAAGGGGAGAGAGAGAGAAAAGAGGATGAGACAAAGAGAGAGGGGGAGAGGGAAAAAGGAGGAGGTAGAAGGAGAGGGGGGGGGAGAGTGAGAGATCAGGGGTACTAGATATAAAGAGAACGTAGATTTAAACACACCGGACTTACTATATATTTAGATACCTAAATCAGGCTTTTAAATCTTTCTGTTTGTACTTAGTGCCCCTGATCTCTACCCCACCCCTATCCTTGTCTTTCTATTTCTCTCCCCCCCCACACCTCTCTCTCCCTCCCTCTCTCTCTCCCTCTGTTTACCTCTACCTCTTCTTGTTCACAGCTATAGTTATAGATCCAGATCTACGAGTCTGGTCGTTCAGCTCGGAGCTCATGAGTGGGGAGGTGCCTATATGAGATGACTCGCCCAGCATCTCGCTGCTGCTGCAGCTCCATCAATTGGAGTAATCGCGGGGAGTAGAGTGGACAGGGAAACTGATCAAATTATGCCGGGAGCTGGGACAGGGGCGGCAACCCCGAGGGCTCGGGGGCCAGGCCAGGCCGGCCCAGACAGACAGGACGCGGGGCCAGAGGTTGCCTCCCTTTGGCCAGGGATCGCGCACCGACCCCAGGACCCCGCCCGCTCCAGAGTGGCCCCGGAGTGGCCCGGAGTGGCCCGGAGTGGCCCGAAGACCAGGGCTAAATCAATTTCTTTCCTTGCCTTCATTCCAGGACTCTAGAAGTAGAACTCCAGGGAAGGTTCAGTGGTATGAAATAGATAGAGTAGTATAACCAAGCTTAGAGAGAGAGGGAGAGAGAGAGAGAGAGAGAGAGAGAGAGAGAGAGAGAGAGAGAGAGAGAGAGAGAGAGAGATAGGGGGGGCGGAGGGGGGAAATAGAAGAAATTGAGAAGAAGAAGAAGAAGAAGAAGAAGAAGAAAAAGAAGAAGTGCTTAGATCACGTCCTTTTTAAAAGATTTAATTTAAAGTAATGATGTTTTGTGGTAATAAATAGTAGAATAAAAATGAACAGGCTGATGTTCGTTTATGTTTCTAATAGTTCGTATTACCTAATTATACTTATCCTTTGCCTTAATGATAATTTATGATAATTTCGCAACTCGTAATAAGTGTCACGTATATATCATGTCATAGTTATCTATCTTTTCCCTCTCTCTGTCTCTCTTTCTCTCTCTCTCTCTCTCTGTCCCTATCTCTATCTCTCTCTATCTCTCTTTCTTAGCTGGGGTTATTTTGTATCGGGCCATAATTTCTAATCTCTAAAACCGTATCGTTCTCGCTTCATTGTAATCTTTTCAAACAAGTGTCTGTATATATCCTTTTTGTCTATCATATCAGTATCCCCGTGTTTCTCGTCGTCAATCTATCTTACCTCTTTTCTTTTCATCTTCCTCACGGCGCAGTCGCACCAAAGACCGAGTGGGGGATGCTAAATCTTTGTATTGCTGCTCAATATTTTTTTCCTAAGAAGTATCATTAGCAAAGATAGCCTTTTTCGCCTTTGGTATTAGTCAGAAAGCAGGGCATAGGTCATAGTTTGGGGAGAAAGCCGGACATTTTGTCCCCAGGACT
Source organism: Elysia chlorotica (assembly GCA_003991915.1). Taxonomy (NCBI): domain Eukaryota; kingdom Metazoa; phylum Mollusca; class Gastropoda; family Plakobranchidae; genus Elysia; species Elysia chlorotica. Next base: position 409,036 of record RQTK01000407.1, read on the forward strand.
AAGATGCTTCGGTTGATTTTTGTCATGCCATAACTCACGTTCGCCCTGCTCTTTTGGTCTGACCCTTGGTCTCAGCTCGTGCAGGCTTGTGGCAAAATGCTGGACCGGTATGTCTTAGAGAATTAATTTATTTTTTTCCTTTCCTTTCTGGAAGTGGAACTAGCTTTTCCCCGTCTTGTTTTACTATTATGAGAAACGTGGTCTCTCGCAGGCATTGATGCCCTGCATGTATTTTATTTGTTTTATTTCCGTTTCATTGATTTCTTATGCTATTTGTTTAGAACCAGTCTCAATTTTAACCGTGTGTTGAACAAAAAAGGAGAAAAGGGGGGGGGGGGGCGGGGGGGGGCGAGTGAGCAAAAGTTTTAGAACCTTGGACTTCAAATCAGAATGTCTTCGGTTCAATTCCATGATGAGGCAGAAATTAATATAATTATTCGGTAAAATGTAGTCCCCTGCCGGTTGGGTCGGTGTAAGTACCTTGTATAATGTGACTGGCTGACTGCTGAGATAGAAGTCCTGGTGTCTTTACTCTGGATCTGTGTGGAAGCACGTTAGTCTTGGGACCCGTCCACCAGCCGAGTTGCTGGTTATGGACGTTAATGAACCAACAAAACAAATCTCTAGGTCTCCGATTGTGCCGACTTGTGGCAAAATACTAGACCAGTCTGCGTTTTTCCCTTGTTTAAAACTGTCTTTTTTTACTCTTGTTTCTTTCTATGAGTAACGTGCTTTCTCCCAGGCATGGAATTCTTGTTTTGTGGAAGTTTAATTTTTCTTTATATCGAAGATAAAGTATGATATTAATACTATAAACGCTAAAAAAAAAAAAGATGCGCATGCTGCATTTTATGTACGAAACTTTTGAAACAGAATATAGTCATTATTCAGGAATTGATTTGGCTTGAGATCTGTGCACTGTATTTTTTCGTTAACGCTTAAACAATATTAACTTCGTTTGTGTGAGATTCAATGTTGTTGATTAGCCATATTATTTCATACATTTTAATTTGTCTATGCTGTAATTTATTGCTTTCTTCTATTATCTACAGGACATTTAAAAACCTCTTCTGATACATACACACCTTTAGAAGCGAAAAAAATGGCCCCAACGCCTAGTAAGTATCGGCGCCCTCTCTCACAGCGCAACTTTTGTTTGCGATCCCATTGTCCATTAGAGAGCACATTTACTTCTGTTAGTCCTCAGCGCCTACTAATTCGTGTGAAGGACATCGGTGTGTGTAATAAAATTTAACTGTGATAATCATACAAATGGATCTTTTCAACCACTGTATATAACATTTACTTTTACCCAGCCCTTTTATGCACAATTATTTTTTTTTTTGCTTTGACCACTCAGAGGGATAAAGGAGTCACCTTTTTCTTAAATCATAGTCTTTATAATGAGTCATAATGGCAACAATAAGCTCTAAATTATCATTTAGAGAAGAAGAACAAATTCTAATCAATTGGACGTCTATCTTGAATGCCTTAAAACAGTCCGATTTGAGCAAACCTTTCTCTAGCCCATAAGTTTTCTTTTTATTTCTCGATGGTTTTAGTACCATAAAATGTGAACTTTAGCCTCAAAGTGATGGGAACGTTACATAATAAATTTAAATTGAGCTTCATTTTCTTCCTTTGTTTTCTTTTGGTTATGGCTACAGAATTTCATTGATTTCTAACACGGTGCTAATCTAAACAGAAAAACACACAGATTAATAAAGTATGTCGCCTTCAGCCATGCTAAAGATGAGAAACCTAAAAAACAGAGAATAAGAGTCCAGGATAAAGATGAGGAAAAGGGGAAGACCATAACAGTGCTCTACTGATCTTCCCTGAGGGGCACTAGCCCAGTGTGGATACAAACTTGAAGTCTTTCGAGATAATAGTTTACTAATGAGCTGCCCACCCCGCCTTCAAAGCTTCACCTTTCACACTTTTTTTTTCTCTATTGACATTACCCAGGACTCCTCGTCGTATTCAATAGCGGCTTGTTAAGTTTTCACAAGGAGTATTATATTTATTAACAACGATTGTAGGAGAGTAAACAAAGCGACGGTTTTGTTGACATTGCTTGGAGGCGTGGAGAAGCCTAACCAAACTTAAAAGCCAGTCACTCCCGCGCGTTGCCTGGACAAAAACACAAGAGTCTAAACCCTTTAGTGAGGCATTGTCCTCAAGATTTCTTTTCTTCCCTGGCGGGTGCTAACTGAGCGGATTAGATGACTCGCTAGAGGCCTTGTGATCAGAGATACCATAGCGTAACGGAGACGATAGGTACGGAAATCTTCAAATCTCCACAGGCGGCCAATCATAGATCTACGTTAGACTTCCAGAGCCAATCAGCGATCAGAAAAACCCACGCCTACTGGGCGTGGTTACGTCATTCATTATCTTTGTGTGGATCTCAAGGCTTGTATTATGAATCTTAACAACACTGACTCAATCGCAGTTTACATAGATCGGTTCTCCTTCGCACTGTTGAGTGAATGAGCCAGAGTAACAGACTTTGGTAGTGTGAGTACATGGGATTAAGGCAGCATCAAGCATCTTAGATCACACGTGAGATAGTCTCTTGATCATCTTCCTTCTGATATTAAACAATTATTATTTACTCAAAGTGTGCGAAATATTTCAAAATTCCTTAAAGAGAATAATTATGAGCAGGGGAGATGGTGGACAGGAAGGACTCAGACTATTGCAGCAACTATTGTCAAGACAGACAGAAAAGGCGGATTAAAAAGTAATGTTGATGATATAATACAAATATTAAAAATCTTCCCTCTTTAGTTTTTCTGTAGTTCTGGTCCTTCACGGCATTCGTTAGTGTCTTGTGAAATTCTCAGATCTTTCATTGTCATTGTTTAAGTATTCCTGCTCTCTAAATTAAAAATGAAAAATGAAAAAAAATATTTAACATTTAATATTGCCATTTGTGAACATCGTGTGCATCTGAAAATGTAACAAGATGATTGTATCTCTACCAGTACAATGTAGGCCTACAGGATTATGCCTACAGTCGCTCCGTAAATTACATTGCCTAGAGTTTCACAAACCCAACAGAAAACAAGCCCTGCAAAAGGAACTACGTTTTTTAATGATAACATGAAAATTACGACATGTTGAATTACTTTCAATAAAGAAATTGTCACCAGTATTATTGGAAACAGCACAAGGGAAGAGTCTAGAGGTTTACAAACCTGTCATCAAACGCATACGGAACAAAAAAAACAAAATAAAAAAACAAAAAAAAGAGAACAAAAACAAAACAAGAAAAAGGAAAAGGCACAATATTTTGTTCCCAGGGGCAAAAGAGCGTGTCCTATAAAACTAGATCAAGCATCATTTACTTCCATAGCTGTGTCTCCCGCCAGTAACCAGATAGCGCTGATTGGGGCGCGCAAGGCACGGTTTATTAAAGTTTCATACACAGCACCTTTCTGGCATCCATTTCAGACACCCCTGCTCTGGATCCCAAGATGACAGGGCTAGAGAGAGGGGGAGAGAGAGAGAGAGAGAGAGAGAGAGAGAGAGAGAGAGAGAGAGAGAGAGAGAGAGAGAGCGAGGGAGAGAGCTGATTTGTTTGTTGCTTAATGTAAAACGTCAGCACTACATAGACTATATTGTGTATGGGTCCCTTGAATAACGTCTGACAATTTAGGTAATGCCGTACAGAGAGAGTGCGGGGAAAAGAGAGAGACAGAGAGAAAGAGAAAGAGAGAGCAAGTGCGAGAGAGAGAGAGAGAGAGAGAGAGAGAGAGAGAGAGAGGCAGAGATAGATAGAGAGAGAGAAAGAGAGAGAGAGAACCAGGAAACCAGAGAAGGAACCACCTCCCGGTTTTAACTCCTCATCAATCTCGGCCTGACCTCATTTGTCACCTGGAGACCGCCGACAGCGCAGGGGTCTCAGTCCGCTGATTAAGACAGGCGGGCCAGAAATATTTATTAGATCAATACTGTCCATAGGCGATAGTAATTATAATGAACAGATCGTGGTGAGCAAAGAGAACATAGAACTCAGAGGGTAGCGTGCATAGTAATATAAGAGAGTGTGGAATACATGTAGTGAGGGGTTTCATGGGGAGAATCCTGCTTGAGTTGAGTTGGTTTGCTTAGCGTCCAACATGTATTCAGTACTATAGAGGCAAAATTGTGGACGGGCCCCAAGACTAACGTCTGACATTTTTACGTGCTGCTACAAAGAGACAGTTCAGGGAGACATCGACTCCTGTCTCCTCGGGGAACGAAATGGCTCAAGTGGTAGAGCGTTGGTCTTCAGATCAGGAGGTCCGCGGTTCGAATCCCACGATCGGCAGATTTATCTGTCCTATTTCGTCCCCTATAACTGGTTGAGTCGGTGTCAGTGTGATCGGCTGAGCTAGGAGTCATGGCATCTCCGCCCTGTCTCCGTGTGTGGCAGCACAAAAAATTTATTTGTCAGCCTATGTAGTGCTGACGTTGGACGTTAAAACCAACTCAATTCAACTCATGTCCTGGTGACACCGACCTAACCAGTAGGGGACGAAATACGACAAAGTGAATATGACGATCGTGGGTTTCGAAGAACACTTCTGGAGAGATGTTGATGTTGCTGGCGTGATTTTACGTCCAACATCAGCACTGTGTAGGCTAAACTGTGAACGGGCTCCAAGACTGACGTCTGAAAATTTTATGTGCTGCCACACACGAAACAGGCCGGGGACACCATGACTCCTGTCTCATTCAATCATATTAAACTGACACCGACCCAACCAGAAGAGGCGACATCGCCAGGGCTCGAACCACGGACCTCTCCAGTGTCAGGAGCCGGTGTTCTACCGTAGGGCTACCCCCCCCCCCTCCGGCGCGGTGGCCCAGGGGTAGAACATCGGCTTTTGCTCCCTGGGGCGCCCCCCCCCCCCCCCCCCCGCATTATCAGAGTCTGAAATAGAGAAATGTTTCACGGTGAGGATTTTGCGATGTAGGTCGGCATAGTCAAAGTGTTGCTTCCTTTTTTAACCTTGATAAAAACAGTGTCTGAAGATTTAATTCCAATTAAAAAAAATAGAGTAAGCACGCGTCACGCTACCCCCCCCCCCCAAACCCCTCCCTATCAATGATACACTGTGAACTCTTTTTGTGATACGTCTCACATCACTGACTCTGTAGTCTCTGGTAATATTTTTCCACTTTATTTTAGGTTTTACAGTTTCGACGAAGACACCTTTCTTTGATTTTAGTCAGAATAATGGTAAGCATTTTTCCATAAGTATACACGTATAATAAACATGTAGCTCAGTCGAAGATTTGTCCCATTTGTACAAATAAATCGCTTTTTTTAATGGCAGTAGATCTCCACTTATAATTTATATATTTTCACAGTTTTATAAACCTGAATTGAAATGCGGTTACATACAACTATTTTTAAACGTTATATGCAAATTTGAATCATCGACACTTATTATGAACCAGATTGTAATGTGTTTGACATAACCGTATTGACTTTAATTGAAATAGACAAAATCATCAACTGTAATATTCTTTGAATATAGAGAATTTTCTTATACTTATGTTATGATCTATCTTCCTGTAGAATCTATATATTTTACTATCGAAACCGTTAGGCTTAAAAGAACCTACGCACGCACACAACAAACACACATGCACATACACATAACGTATACTTGTGACTTTTTAACGCAAAATTGTGGGCTCTCTACAAGTTGGGTAAAATAGTGAAAATAGTGAAAATATAAGAAACTAATGATGCTGGTGGGGGTACACATTTAAATCCTCGATCAGCCGATAAAATTTGGATATAACCATTTTTACGTCGTCAAGCATAGCGATCTATCGAGGTATGAAGGATCATTATCTCACCTCCGTCCCAATGTCTACCACATTCTTTCTAAATGTCTGTATATATATCTTTCCTTGCCCCATCCCGACCCCCACCCTCTCTCCATCCCTCCCTTCTCTCTCTCTCTCTCTCTCTCTCTCTCTCATTTAACTCTATTATGCAAGAGAGTGCTAATTAGTAACGAAAGGACACGAAACAACGCAATTGCAAACCGCATCGCACATCATCCTCAGCATCACCATTGTGTCTTTCTACAGATCTAAAGAAACCACACAGGGCGCTTCATTCATTGTTTATGAGCGTGAAACATCATGCAGGCCCAAAGCAGCCCTAGTGGCGACGATATTGTAATTTTTTTATGTATACAAAAAATTAAGTTACCCACGCAAACAGGGACCCCTTCCCACCGTCCACAAACCGGGGAAGAGACTCACAATAAAAAAAACCTTACCCTTTGTCACGAAAAAGGCCGTGACATTCTAAGCCTAGCTGCATGTTTGCACGGGCTGGTGCCTTCGTATGGTACAAAATCCGAAAAAAAAAAACTTTCATAGATAGTCACAAATCACATATACAGTACTCACAAAGTCCGCGTCGAAACTGCGATGCTATTTTGTTTGAAAATTTGACTCCTTGTTAGGATTCCACATGAGTTGACTTATTTCAACAACAACGGGAAATAAATCAGAACAATGTAATCCTAAATAGAATTATTAGTATCACTGTAAAACATTAAAAAATGTGTTTAAATGTAGATGAAATATTAAAATTTATATGAAAACAAAATAATTCATTATGCAGAATAAAAAAAATACCACTTTGAAATCTATTATGTTATTTAAAATGCCTCCTTCTGATATAAGAATTGGTTTTATGCGGAAAAGAGACATCATATAATTTTTTAATATTAAAAAAATAGTTAATTTACTGAGCTTTTATATCTCAAATTTCTTACCACAAACAAACCCATCTAAACCGTGATCAGCAATAATCCTAATCTTAACGCCACAATAGGCCTAAGCGATGTAACTTTTGAGAACGACAATCACAGTTTTTAGAAAATGTTTTGTAATCACTTCTTTGGTTTAAAAATCGACGGATACCAGGTATATAAAAATGAAGATATTGTGGCATGCAACAAATTTGTGATTCACAAAATTCTTTAAAAAAAAAAAGCCTGGCGCATGTCAAACTATACCCACGATCAGTTTTTATTAATTGTGTACATGTATTACGTGATAATTCTGAGCTATATGTAAACAACGAGAAAGTGCAAGTGTTAAAAACGCGCAATTGCCAAGTCCCTCGAGTAAGAATACGATCAAATCGGATTTTTTTTTTTTTTTACGGCACCATTCCTACTCATAAAAAAGTGCATCTAGAATTTCAATACCAATCTTGACATAGTTTTCAGGGCCCTCGTCTCCCCGTGTAATGTTATCGGTAATAAAAAAAAAAGGAATTAGCACATTCATACACATTCTTTTGACAACATAATTGCATGTACTACCATTCTATTGTTTCAATTTTGGTCATCCAAGCTTCCATGTTTGTTTGTTTTTTTAACCACGCCAAATATTACATTACGTCAGATTTGCCTTTCTTTTGTTTCAGTTACAAAACTTAAACTTGTATAAGAAATTTGTTTTCAGACCTCATTATTTCAATGCTACATCAGCACAGTTTACTTAAGAAATCTTTGAATTCCATAAAGTCCACACAAAACTCGGTCCCTTATTGGATGCAAATTATGATTAACACTCCATGGAAGACCCCAGCTGGTCTTGTGCTGATAAACTAAAAGACTTATTAAGACATATTAACCTACATGTGCAACTTAGATACGTTTACATACATGTAGTCTCGTTTAGCCGTTGTGTGAGATGAAATAAGGGTATAGTAGAATCAGTGGTCAAGTATGTTAACATTTTATAATTTCATGGTCAAAGGAGCATAACTACGGAAAGGAGAAAACAAGGTGGTATGATCCTTATTATAGATGCTCTCCCTTTACGTATTCCCTTTGCCTCACAACAGCATGTTTGGGGAGCCACTGATGTCTTCCTTTGTTATCGATAGAAATAACAGACGCCAACACTTGTGTGATTTAACCACCGGCTGTATTTTTATGTATGTTCCTGGTAAAATTTATCTTCTGTGTTAAAGTATTTATCACAGACTTTTTTTCAAATGGAAAATAGGTTATTTAAATTTAGCTTTTTAAATTATAAAAACCGGCACATAAGAAAAAAAGGATACATTTTTTTAAATATTTTCATTTACATGTATACAATGATTTTTCATTAAAGGAGTTTAACTGGCATCATCAGAGCACATGATCTTACCATTTTTCTGATGATTTAAAATTAAAGGAGTCAACATTTGGTTGAGGGGTAAAAATAGCATTTATTAATATTGTTTGTGTTTTTTCAATTTATACAAAGAACTACATAAAAAAAAAATTAAAACCAAGACACAATCATATGTCTATGTTACTAATTTCGGCTCCATAGTAAATAAAAACAGCTTAAGAACAACTATGAATAGGAAGTGTATGTCTAAATGTTTCTGAATTGTTTTTGCCATTTATTGCATAATGCCCTTTTTGGTTTATTTCAAATCAGGTCCATACCATTTCAAAATAACATTAGGTAAAATACTAAGTAAAAGATGACAAGCAAATGATGCCTCTAATTATGACATCTCTGGCAAAGTTCTTTCAGATTAATCCCATCTCTCTGTCCACCTTCTACCCTCCTTTTTTTAATACCTCTACATAAATAATTACTTAGCATGCCCTTCCTAATAAATATTTTACAATATGTTTCTTACCTCAAAAGAAAAACTTTGTTAAGTTGTTATCAATTTATTGAAATTTCTAGAATATTCATGAAATAGAGACAAATCCAAGAGAACCAATTTCAAGCAAATATCTTTGAAATTGTTTCACAAAAGAAATAGAACAGCCATTTTTTATCAATTTGCAACTCATCTACTACAATAGAATCTGAACTGCATTGAAGATACATTTATTAAAATGTAATGAAAATAGGAAAGTTTAAGCGCATAATTTAAAATTGCCTAACATTTTCAATTCTCTATTCTACAAGACTCATTCGTATGCAATTACTTAGGGAATATACAATGATTAATTATAACAAGGAATAATATGAATCTCATAGATTCTTGTCATGACTACTTTTGTCATCCATACACAACAATCAAGATTCTACAACTTATTCAGAACAAAGAGGTACAAGATGGTGGATTCAAGGAGAATATACAGTTAGTAAAATATTTGCGTATTTTAACATCTCGTTGTTTGTCATGTACATGAATAAAAGTCATAATTTATCGTGAAATGAGCAGGTCTAAAATATGAGGAAAAAAAATAATAAAAGTTCAAATGTCTTTTGAAAATTTAAAAGCAAAATTATTATTACAACAAATGGTGATCAAATGGGAGCTTACACACTTTCTCCATAGCATATAAAAGAAAGAGATGAAATTTACTTTGGAATGACAAACATCAAGGGAATTAAAAACAACAACCAAAAACTGATGTATAGACAGGGAACTGAACCTGCCTTACCATACAGTTAACATCCAGGTTGGTACACTTCAACTGTGTTCAATTCTTTTCTTTTAGGTATTTGTTAATATTGAGCTACCTAGCAGATTTTGCAATACAAATGTAAAGCCTTTGAAAAATAGCTAGGAAGACTAGTATACTATAATGATGTTATTCTATTTCAAACTGGTTGGAAAAAAGTAAGGGTAGTTTATTAGGGATATTTTAAAATCCATATAGCAAAGTTATTTGAATTACATGAGAGAATACTGAAAAGGGATTAACCTGATTTCATTAGTGACTTTTTTAAAAGTCAAAATCTAAATCTGAGCTATTAATAAGTTAAAGTTAAACTAAATTAGATTATGTGCCCGCCTGAACTTGTGGATGGTGATTTTAAAAAGTTACTGAGACTCCTACATTAAAAAGCTGCAAAAATGAAAAGTTAGATCTATAGGATTTAGCATTGAAGTAAGTCATGATGCAAATAACTGCAATCTGCACAACTACTCACATTTCATTGCTTATTGTTCTATGGGAAGAAAACTTCATGTCTTATTGAATGTAAATCATACACTTCTCTTTTACAAATTCCATATTTATCAAAGATTCTCAAATGGTAAAATATGAATTCATTCATTATCAAAATACACAAAAACTACAGACATGAAGCAGAGGTATGATAACAACAACAAGAATAATATTAATAAATAATAATAAATAATAATAATAATAATAATAATAATAATAATAATAATATTGTAAGAAGAAAAAGAAGAAGAGAAATAAATAAAGCTGATATATTATTTTCTTTTTTAGTTTTGTCGCAGATATATTTCAAATGATTTTGCTGCTTAAATTCCTAATTTCTTGGAAGGTTTGCATCTGTACAGTAATCTTTCCTAGCAGACATCCACATATATACCAGGATTCATGCATTAGAAATTACAATTATTACAAAAAGTGAAAAATAATTAACGACAAAAGGAATACATACATGTACATGTGCAAAGTTTACTAAGTAATCAAACCCTGAGTGCTTGTAAGAATGTTTTTTTCTTCTTCTCTAGCGACCTTTAAAACCATACCATCATTGAAAAGACGTAAAAGCTGTTTACCTCAATACAAGCTTTGGGGAAGGTCAAGAAGAGTGATCATTTTTACTTAAGTACTTATGCTCTAACTGGTCACACATTCATAAACAGTTCATTATGTTAACTTTAAAAATTTTGTTCTACATTAAACAGAAATTACAGGTGTGATATCCTTGTGTGGTTTTTAGCGCTTCCTTACCAAGTATGATAAATGTACAGCTACCTAGTACATGTCACCCAATAATAATATCATGATTCATTCCCTGAAAACCAGCCAACACTGCTTATGTTTTGACCCTGAACTTCCAATTTGCATAAATTCTCTTCTACTGAACTAATCTTGATGAAGTAAAAAGCAAAAACCTTAACCAATTATCTGCCTTTCTAGCAATCAGCCCGGTGCTTGTGCATAGCAAAATAACCCGTTTTACCTGGTTATATCTGATGGAAAATATACACGGATGGGCACATGGTGTGTTTTAACTGTGTGAGAAATATATGCAAATGGTAATGCGGGTAGAAAACATTGTGTTGGAAATATATGCGAATGGTAATGAAATGGTTAAGAAACAAATGTAAGTACGATAAAAATAAATAAGCTATTACATATATGCTAAAGAATACTTTGCTTTCAATCTCAATTTAACAATTGCAACAGACATGATATTCATTTAAAAAACATACCATAGATAAACATTCATAACTTTATTCATTGACATTGCACTGTTTGTTAGAAAACTAATTTAACAGATATCACTATGTCAGAACGTGTAATTCCTCTTCCACAATTCACTGCCAAACTTCAAGCCTTAGAAATAGTGACTAGGTATACACAACTAGCTGTTCTAATTTTTTTTTTATACAAGTCAATCTATAAATTGAAAAAAAAAAAAAATAATACCAACACATGGCTTTAAAAGATGCTTAGGATGAAAAAGATTTTAATATAAATATCCAGTTATATACAGTCTTTAATATGATCTGAAAGACTATCAATTTGAGAACAGAGTATTAATATTGCACATTGCAAACAGCCAAGGAGAATCAACCATTTTTAAAAAAAGATGTTTAGTCTCCATTTTACTTGCCAAGTCAATAATGCAATATTCTATATAATCTGAAAAAGTAAATGGTTGGAGGTGTAAATTGGATTGCAAGCACCTATTTCTTTAACATTTAATTCATTTCATGTCTTTTTTCAAAAAGGTACACATGTAATTGAAAAACTAAATAGAAATACCAATTCTATACCTTGAAGAAAGTCATTACATGTTTCAGTTTCAATTAATACATTTGTTCCACATTTCACAACAATAGATCAGCATGAAATTTACAATATCTTATGAAAAAATTTTTCTTTAAAATAAAACTCATAGTTTCTGAAACTCCTTTTGATCGAACCAAAAATGAGTTAGAATATGGGTTGAAAAACTATAAAAATGTTCATATCATAACAACATAAATTTTAAAAGTTGTTTCCCAATCCAGGCAAGAAAAAAAATACCTCTTTATAGTCAACACCTAATGAAAAATATAAAGTAGGACACTTGATGGCTGCTGCTAGATTGTTAGGCATTCAATATATTGTGGGTTTCATTTAAAAATGTCTGTAGCAAAACTTGTATGACTTTGAAGTAAATTTAGCCCTAGTAATTGAATCTTATCTTATAAGAGATCAATAATTTGTGTTGATACATAGGAATCTCCCTCTGACTAGGAACTTACATAATTAAATGTTAGAGATGTTGATAGCTTTGCAATTCCAAAAAACCTTGTTACGGACAAAAATGAAACCCCAGGAATATATTGGATTCAAAATCCTACCCAATAAACCTTCTGCTAAGAACAGTGCTTAAAAATTATAGGCCCATAACTTTTTCCAAGTAATAACTTGTCGACAGGCTAATATCACAGGTTACTCAAGACTTTAAAACATCATTTATGTTATCTCACAATGGTGAGTACAGAACTATTACAGTACAAGTTAAAAGAGATATACTGTCTAATTTTTTTAAAGTTATAATACCATTAAACATAATGTTAAGACTTGGGATTTGGTTGTAATTTATAGAGTTTCTTTTTGGAAGCTTCTGAGGTACCGGATTCAAGGTTACTTCCTGCGGGTGTAACATTCACAACAGGACCAGTAGATTTAGGCACAGGAAATTCTCTCTGGACTTTGGCACCTTGTGAACCGTAAATAGGAACTCTTTGCTCATTGGACTGACTGTATTCTGTTGCTGCAGGTAAAACATTGTTTACTTCAGTCTTCGTTTCCCCACCTGCCTCATTCCCATGGCACCTGCCTCATTCCCATGATCCTTGTCTTCTACATCCTCATCATCTGACGAGACGGTGTATGTATGACTACACGCTGAATAAAAATCAGAAGGCAAAGCATTTAAATGATATCATTGCCAACAGGAAGCTATCAAAGAAGCACTGTGTATCCTGGAGAAAAAATACCACTGGAGAAACCAAGGGCACAGATTGTGGCTCTGAGGGACACAAAATCAGTCCTAGATAAACCGTAAGACCCTCTAGCAACAGAGTTAAACTTCATCAATGAACTTCTAGATAAAATTAATAAAAGGGCAGCATGTCTAGTCTTGCAATGGATCCCAGGACATTGCAGTATATATGGCAACAAACGAGGGGATAACATGGCTCGCAGAGGTTCTGGATTGGAGGAAGTCCAAATTGACTACACTTTCTAAGAAGCAAAAACCATCCTCAAAAATGTGAGAAAAGATAAATGGAAAGAAAGCCATGTAAAACACAACAAGTATGACAGTTTATATAGTTTCAACAGATAATCCCAGACTGTGATATTCCATCTCAGAACTGGGCACAATTGACATGTGCTACAAGACTGAAATAACCATGAAGACATCTGAGGAGGATTTAGAGAAAACTGCAGCATTTGTTGCCCGGGCAGTGGTTGATGTGTAACACAACAGCATCAGATAAGAAGAAGAAGATTGTCAAGAAAAATGTCGAATCAATGTCATATTGACAGATTCAAAAGTAGAGTTGTTTCCCTTTGGTTAAAATCATTGGCAATGATGTGCATTGTATTTCATGAATAAAAATCAAATTAAAAAAAAAAAAAATATATGACCACTATAATACCCACTTTATAATTTATTAGTATTGTTTAAAAAAAAAAAATTCAATACTCAAATACTGAAATAACAATCGGATCAATCTGATTTTTTGTTTTTAATTATGCCTTTTTGTATGAACCTTTGTTTGAATGAGAAAAATAAAATGTGAAAAATTTGGTGCTTAAACGATAAGATATACAATCGCAATAGAGTATGCCAAGATTATTTACATACTAACCTGCAAAAGCATCTGGGTATGACTTCTCTAGTCTGCTTTTGACCACTCTGTGGATGAAGTTAACAAGCTCTGTAGGTTATTAAATTAATATTAAAAAAAAAAAAAGAGATTCAATAAGCTATTCTACCAATCAAAACTAAGACATTTTGCATGAGTAAAGTTGTAGTTTTGAAACAAGAGACTGGTTTGAACAAGTCTAAAACAAGATAAATGGTGTCACCACAAACACATACATTTTCTGTGTAGCCACATGACTGAACAGATTCAGTGTAAAGTTGTTAAATCAGACAAACTTAAATATTCAGGTATCTCTAAATCCAAGACTAAATTTTTTTTTAAATATTATATAATTAGTTGATAACAAATGGGCTATGCAAGAACAGCCACTAATAAAAACAATTTACCAAATGATAAAAAAAAATCTGTTAAAATTTTAAGGAAGAATGGATGAACCCGTGGGCAAGGGGGATGACCAGGAGAATTGTGTACAGACACCAAAACTACATGATCCTATATTATATTCTGAGGAAAGAACAATGTGCTATTTTCCGCTTGAGAAAGCAAAACATTCCCCTCAACTATCATCTGAACAGACTCAATCCAGAACACACACCACTGTGCCCACTGAGTAATGAGAATTTGGAAACTGTAGAACACACTGTTTCAATGCTCCAGTCTCTTTGGAAACTGTAGAACACACTGTTTCAATGCTCCAGTCTTATTCTTCGGAAGATGCTGTTTAAATCCTTTTTCATGTCAAACAAGAGCTGTGTGTGCTGTTGAAATTCTTTTAGTGTAGCTTCATACCGCCCAGATGAAAGCATATTGAAGTTGATAAGCATTTCATTTGTCTTCTCAAATCTCCCAAGCCTGAATTAAAATAAACAAGTTACTAACTAGAGCACATGGAAAATATCAATACACATGTATAAAAAACTGACTTTTTCTTTAAGGCACAGTGAGGAAATGATAGGGGGGACATATCTATGAGAATGGGACTACTTTTGTATTATATTTTGTTCCATTTTATCATCTCATTTTATTGTTGTTGAAACAATCTCCATATTCAAAATAAATGGTTATTTACAAACAAAAAGATACACAACTACTATTTGCAAAGATTATAAAAAAAACAAAACAAGCTGTGACAATTTAATACATGTATTACAAAATAATAATAGGTACTGTTTTTGTGTGTGTAAAACCTTGCTCGTCTAGATATATATCCCCGCAAAATTTCACATGGTTAAATTCAGGGTATAAGAAGTACGATAAGAGTATGAAAACTAAGTATATTACTGGTGAAAACAAAACAATAACTAAAAATTTTACTAAAATAACAACAACACATCTCTGTTAGTTACTTAGATATTAATTTGTTGTATAATATATATAGATAGATATCATTCAGAATGAAATCATGACAAATTTATGCTGTAATGTTACTGAACATCACCATTGAATTATCTCAGCATACTATCAAACAGATAAAAGGACTCACATGTCTCTCTGAATGTAAACCATCTGAGGAATGTCCTCCCTGTTTACTTGATTTATGAGGGAGGCAGCAAATGTGGTTGCATCATCATGAGAAGGCATGGCTTTGTCTCTGTCAGGTTCATGTTCTCTACTGGCCATATTGAATAACTGTCAAAGAAAAGAACTAAAAGTTGTAGAACAAACACTGCATAATATATCATGTCAAGCATGGATTTAAAAAAAATACTGGTGAAAACGGGCAGGGTTTGGAAAAAAAGAAAGGAGAAGGTGAACAAATCATTAAAATGGAGAACACTTATTTTAAAAATGGATTGTAAATCATAAATAAAAAAAAAAATATTTATTTTGAGATATAAGAAATAAAAAACTTTTGCTAGTGGTCATATAATCTCCAAAAAATCAATACTAAAAACGGTTACAATTGACGTCATTAGGATATGAAAAAACTAATGTAAGGCTTGTATTTTTCAAAGATTGAATGTAGTGTTTACAATATCGTTGTTGATTAAAAATGATTTTTTTTTAAAACTTTTATTCACATAGAAAGAGTAGCACTAGAGGCATTGGAGCAATTATGATATTTGTGACTACATGTCATAAACATAAAGTTACAAAAATTTAACTGGAATTAATTTTTTGTAACTTAGTGTCACACACAGGATATTAATGCTTGATTTATGTTACTATCGTTGACTTTAGATGATAACAAACTGTGACTGGAGTAGTTGTGGTTTTATTGTGTTGTTCATTGTTGGTTATTTTAGTTTACTTATAATATACATGCATCCTGGAAGAGCAGTTTTTAAAATGTCAGGGTGTTGGATTGTGAGTTGAAGTGGGTGTCTTCTGATCTGGGACACTCCTAAATGGCACTTAACTTTTATTAGGCACTTTTTTAGTTTATTCATACAGGTTTAGTCTTTAGATCTATAGCACCAATCATGGACTCTGGAATATCAATCAAGTTAATTATTAGAGACTGGATGGATCTAGATGATATTTGAATGGTTAAAAATGATCGTTAAGTCTCCAAATATCCTTCTTCGTTTAATTTTTTTTCTTAAAATATACCTTAAATTTTGTTTCATGGTTGTCTTATGTTACATTCTATCTTATATGTGTCTTAAGCTAAAAGTAAAACTCTCAAACACTAAATTTCTTAAAATAAAATAGGTGCAATAATTTTTATAATGCCTTTAATTTGTTTTAAAAATTAAGTAATTTTCAGATTCTTTTTTTTTGCAATTGTGTTTCAAAGTGTCTGACGTGATGTTGGGGGTGGCATCACATTAGACACTTATTTCTTTAATTTTCTGGACCTAGAGTATACATCTGTTTGGCTTGTCAATCAGCATCATAAAACTGTCACCTTAGTTAGAAGTTTGTGACAGTTGACTCTAGCTTTTTGGGGAAAAGAGAAAAATCTTAAATAAGGAACACCTGATATGACATATATCGCATTTTAAAATTTTCTTTGGTACTTAAACCAACAATCTCTCAATAAATATCCATTTTTTATTTAAATGCATTTATGTTAATGGATGAGATTTTTAACAATTAACTATTTTACTGTAATAAGTGTGACATGTATGTCACATCAGGAACTCTT
>RQTK01000408.1:0-62756 GCA_003991915.1 Elysia chlorotica
CTCTCTCTTTTATACCTCAATGTTATCCCAAATCTATCTCTAACAGGTACAAAATCAAACAATTTATCAAATTCGTACATACAATCTAAACATAATACGTCGTCTTCGGGCACATGAGGTTGTGAACGTAGCCTCCATATTCATGGTATTGAACTATACAGAATAACCGAAGTTTTAATCCAATTTTTACAATATTGCATTCAGTGTTTTGTCATCTCTGTTAACCAACTTTTGGGTGTTGGAAGAACTTGGAAGCTTGGTTTGCTGAGTGATGCAGTGCTGACTGATAACTGGCCATAGCCCAGGTGGCTAATGCTCTCGAGGTCCGCAGTTCGAATCTCACCTGCTGCAGCACTTCTTCGAATAGGACTCTTCGCAAAAAAAAATAAATTTATAACTTAAAGTAAAAACCGGTACCTCCCAGTACGTCTGGTTTTCTATAGTTTCACTATCAAATCTTGACCATCTCTTGATACATGTACAGTCACTTTAGCCATTTAGTTTCAGCAAAGCACATTCTTTTATGACATAGGGGTGTTCACTGTTCAGGCCACAAATAACCAAACACTGATTACACCTCCGCCCCCTGTATGGCTCCGATTATTTAAGAAAGACCGACTTAGTTCATCGACACAAGAGAGGTAAATGATTGATAATACCAAACCTACACGAGAGTTATCGACCTTGGCAGACTAGAGTTACCCCGATAATGGCTGCGCTGGTGTCGCGATCCGCAGGTTTATTAGTGAAACGAAGGGGTGTGGGTAAAGCTAGTCTAAAATTAGTTACATTTAGTATTTACATTTACACGCCATGGTGTGTAGTTCACATGTACAGACATTCTAATAGTACCATTACTACCAACACAGTACATCATTTTTTGTGCCCATCCGTCTTCAATCCATTCCGTCAAAAAAAAAGGAAAACTAAAAAACAAACACACACAACAAAAACCAAAAAACCCCACCAAAATAACAAAAAAAAAAAAAACAAAAAAAAAAAAAAAAAAAAAAAAAAACAAAAAAAAGACCTCCCAAAAAACAAAAAAAAAAAAAGAAAGGACCCCCCTCCCCCCAAAAAAAACCCAAGCTAAACCTTCAAGTTTTGCACCAGTTTTGATTTCGTATTGTTGTGGTTGTTGTTGTTGTTGTTGTTGTTGTTGTTGTTGTTGTTGTTGTTGTTGTTGTTGTTGTTGTTATTATTATTGTTGTTGTTGTTGTTGTTATTTTCAGTTAAAGTTATATTCGAAAAGCTGGGAATCTTTGTAATTATAGAACTTCGTTGTCAAAAAATTGTTCAAGTTGTTTTCCGTCTACTACAAGTTTGACTTGGTGATCTTTCTGTTTACCAACGACCATTGTTTTGGACTTGCGCACGTTCATGTCAAGCCCTTTTTTAACTGTTACTCTTTACAACATCAACAAATTTGGGGGTCTTCCTTATTGTCTTCTACCAGGGTGGTGTCGTCGACACATTATTATTTATGTTTGTTCCATTCATATTAATGCCGCCTCTGCGGTTTGATTCTCTGAATATACTTGAAGAAGTGTGGAGATAACACACATCCCTATCTTACTCCGATAGTTCTTCATCGACTTTTATGGCGACTTTTTGATTCAAATGTAACTCTGTGATGACTCTTATATCTCTTCCTTCTAGGCATGTCCTAACTATGGCTTGTATTTTTTCAATTTTGTATAAGGGCTGTGTTTTAAATATTGCTCGATTATCAGCATTAAAATGTTAATAGCTCGCATGCAGTCATCTCTTTTATGCAATCCGTTACAAATGACCAAGTACAGTGTACATGTACCTACAAGTTAGTATCGTAGTCTTTGATAAGACCAAGTTAGAGGCTCAAACAAACTTACGAACTTTTTTCTCTTACCTGTTGGCGCATGAATACAAAGCGCGTAGATGGATCAATGGTGGTGACACTTTTCTTACCTGCGCATGTCCCTTCAGCCCCTAAACTAGGTCAAGTGACTGTGCTCTGTGTGCTGTTGGTCTCGACCAGGGTTGCCAGTTTGGCTCTTTCGGGGCCAAATTCCCAAAAAATGGGGATTTTTTAATGCTCTTGGCTCCAAAAAATATATTTGGGGGATAGGGGATTTTTTGGGGATTTCTTGCTCTTAGCAATTTAAGATCAACATTTTCGATGTTATGTTTATTGCTGCACAGCCTGTCATTTTCGCTTATTGCCGGTAAGCTTTTGATAAAAGTAAAACATAATAATTCTTGTGTCGCTAGTTTCTGATCTAGATCTAAATCTAGATCTAGATCTAATCTAGAGATCTAACTCTCACCTCTAAAATTTGGTCCCAATAATGAATCTTGCTCTTTATTATAGATTAATGACATCCAGAATTAATGCAGATTTCCCAATGTTCTATTTTCATATCAACTAGAATCTAGACTTAGTCCTTGATGCATGGAGCACAATCTTTTTTTTTTTTTAAACTTATGTCTTGGTAAACGTACGATCAGCTCTAGCTTGGTTCATTGAAACCCGGAAGTATACATGTGCAGTGAGAACCCTGAGAGGTTACAAGGCTAGAGGTATACTGAACTAGATTTAGTTTCTATGTCGTCAATTATTTTTTTTTTAAGGATCTTTTGTATTACAATTTATTTAGACTAACTTCAATGTCCCGCGTAGTTCATGATCAGTGAGTTCATTTCTTAATGTCCAATGCCATCAGCAAGACTTTTGTGGACGGATCCCAAGACCTACTTCTGAGAAATTTATGCGCTGAGACATTGGAGGGATTCCAGGACTCCCCTCTCAGCCATTCACATTATAATGCTGACACTGGCCCGACCCATCAGGGGACAAAATCGGATTACAGCTGTCTCCACTAAGAACCCACCCCTCAGGAGACAAGAATAGTGGGTTCTTAGAAGGTGTCTCTGTTAGTTTTCACCCATGCCCGTTGGCCAGTCTGGGTCTAGCATGGGTAACTGAGTGTGAAAAAGTGTAGTGAGGCAGTACTTTTCACCTGGTTAACTGATATATAAGTGTTGTGCTGTTATCGCCAATATTCTTTTTTTCATTATTTCTAGTGACATTGAATTATTTCAGAAAACTATTATATTATTTCTATTGCGTTGAGAATTTAGTTATTTTCCCTATCTTGTTTGTTTCTGCTTTTTAATTTTAATAACCGTTTATCACTAATCGTGTGTGGGGGGGGGGGGGGTATAGGAAAAGCCAGTTTTTACTTTCTTCTCTACAGGTGATCACAATTTAACTTATTGAAATAGCTGTGGGTGTGGTATGTTTCACTTTGAGTCCTTTTTTACATGGAACATTTCTCTTGTGTGTCTCTTGACTGAATGGGTTAGGCCTATGCGTTTCATGATAAGTTCATTTATTGAGCGCCTTCCATTTTAAAATATTAAAAATCTTTTGTTTACCTTAATACGTATGACTCTCGTGATAGTCTGTTCCCATAAGATAAGGTTTTAATTTTAATTCATTAATTTTTGTTCACTTATGGTTGTATACTATTACACAGCTTAACAATGTTGCATTTTATATCATTTTATTATATTCTTTCTGATAATGAGTATATGCTGCATACTATTTACGTCTACATTTCTTCTTATGTATATTGTTTGGTTAAGATTTAACTTTTAATATTTAATTTTTAATTGCATGCTGATTGATATGATGTATGCGTATTTAGTGTATCCACTGTAAAGCGCTTTGAGATTTTTAAAAATATTCTGGAAATGGAAAGCGCTAAATAAATGTAATTTATTATTATTATTATAAAATTGAAGGGTTTCAGAACTGACCAAAGATTAACATGTGGATTAATATGCCACAGTGCCTAGAGTGCAACAGTCAGGTTTTTTACCCTATCTATCTCCTTCTGCTACTGCTCTGCCTTCAAAATAAAATGTAGTCTTTCATCTTCGTTTCAAATACCGCAGGCTCTGTTCTGTAGCTTTTGGATAGCTTGGTGACTGTTTTCAGTGTATGGTTGTCCAGGCAATCCAACCCAAAGTAACAATGTTTCAGGAATAGAATGCAGTGGTGTTTGAGAATGTGCTGTTTTGGGGTATATGTATTTTTTTTAAAATATCGTCTGCAGATTGTCTTATATTAATTATTATGTGTCAATGGCACTCTGACTCGACGCAATCACATCATCAATCATTGGTTTGCAGTATGATAGGGCTACACTAACTTTGAGAAATGCCTTGAATCTGTTAAGTCATTGTGAATCTCATAAGCTATACTGTCTGAAATGAGAAGGTTATTTTTGTATTCTTGTGTCAGTCTGATTATTGTGCGTGTGAAGTGAGAGCAAACGCCTGGTTGTACAATACTTGTGGCAGTGGTTGCCCACAAAGGAGTGACTGTGGTATACCTGAGGGGAATATTTAGTGTGTATTTCAAAGACCGTCTAGACAGGAAGCTTAAGTATAAGGTCAATATGTTCTCTGTCTATCAGTGTCTGTTCTGTCTAGTGTAACATATGATATCCTTCAGGCTTTCACTGAGCACAAAGCAACCTTTTAACTGCCGTATCTTGTTTTGGGTGTTCAAGAACAGGCTCCAGTTGCTGCCAGATTTCTTAACTAGGGCGCCATTCTTCCGCGGTTGTTGGTCCTCTGGCGCTTAAGGCAAAATTTTTACTCCGCCTCCTCCTGTGTTTGTAGTGTCAGTCAGGCAGCTCTGGCTGCAGAACTTCAGACATACACTGTGTTTTTTTCCCGCGGCGAAAAAAAAAATTCTTAGGAAACACCCTTTTGCTAGAAAAAATTCTTTTTTTTTTAAAATGCGAAAGTTATCGTCTCACTGACTACAAAGCACATAATTTAGTATGCCATTTGTCCACTAATACGACAATAGAAGGCGGAGCAAGAGGAAGAAAACGGAAAGCACCAGTACGGGGAACAGTAGCAGAAATTGTAGGAGGAAGATGAGAGCCAGGAGCAGGGAGACGAACAATAGGCAGAGCAGTAGCAGAAGGAGATAGATAGGGTAAAAAACCTGACTGTTGCACTCTAGGCACTGTGGTATACATTAATCCACATGTTAATCTTTGGTCAGTTCTAAACCCTTCAATTTTATATAACGGGGGTGATTTTGACACCCCATGTCTCAGAAGAAAATTGTGTGAATCCTATCAGGGATGACTGAGAGAGATAGAATTTAAATAAAAAATGAGGATCCATAAAGAGTGAGATAGAGAAGTAGATGATAAAGCCGTGAGCGAGAGAGAGAGAGAGAGAGAGAGAGAGAGAAACGATGATACCTGCCAGCAAGGCATGTTAAGAATAGAAATGGGAAAGAGAGAGTAAAGAAAAGGCAAGAGAGAAAACATAAGGAGAGAGGGAGAGTAGAAAGCGATGGTCAATAGAAAAAGAGAGAACAAAACGAGGCGATCAAGGCTAAAGAGAGAGAAAGTGGGAGGGAGATACACAGATATACTAAATAAAGCCATGAGTGAGAGAGAGATAGAATGATAAGTGTGATCAAGGCATGAGGAGACTAGAAATGGGAGAGAGAGAAGCATAAGAAGAGAGGGAGAACATAAAGCTGAGCAATTGTCAATAGAGAAAACACGATTAAAAAAAAAACGAGGTGATGAAGACTAAAGAGGGATCGTTTGTACAGTAGACTAACCTTTATTCTGTCAGCTCTGTTTATTAGGTTTTTTCTTCTCCTCTCTTTATCAGCACTATCAAATTTTCGTCTTTTATTTTCTACTGTGTTAACTTTTACCAACAAACACTAATTTCTATTGACAGGTGTATCTCCCCTCACTGAAAGTCACTTTTGATATCTTGGTTGCGTTCACCAATTTTACCCACTGCTCCTATTGCATTTAGTCTACATGTACTTTTTTTCATAAGATATCTGAGGCTATATTAACAAAAAAATCAAATCTGTCTAGAGCTTAACATTCAAAAAAACATCTACAATTTTAGAAAAGGATATTTTGCTGCATCTGTAGATGTCCAAGAATGGTCTATATATATTTCATTCTTGTCAAAGTGTTGAAACGCTGACAGCATGAAGCATTAACGAATCTTAACATCTGTCTTTCCGTTGCTAACAAAAAATCTGGGCTGGTTGTTATTGATTTAAACAGTTACAGACCAGTATCTAACCTTCCTTTTCTTTCTCAAGTACTTGAGAGACTTATTTTGAAACAGCTCATGAAACAGAATGTAACAACTATTCAAGTCGGCTTATAGAAAACACCATTGCACTGAAACCTCTACACTGTGGTTTGTTAAAATCTTTTAAAGGGTGCAGATGAAAGTTAATCTTTTGGTATTGCTAGACCTTTCAGTTGCTTTTGATACAATAGATCAAGGTATTCTTATTAAAGTCTAGAAACTTCTTTTGGTACAAAAGGTGCAGTCCTTAAGTGGTTATATCCCTGTCTAGCGAATAGAATTCATTCTGTCAAAGTTTATGAGTTTTGGATACATTTTTGGTTAATTTTGCTGTCTTCCGGGCTCAGTTCTAGGCCTGGTATTGTATACTCTCTATACCCAACCTCTTGTTAAAATTATTAAGAAATTCGATGTTCTATACCACTTGTAATTTGTATGCTGACAATACTCAGTTGTACATGTCTGTATTTGCCTGTGAAATGCTTAAATTGTAGTTAAACTGCAGCACTGCATTGCAGAAGTCAAGTCATGGATCAAATTGAAATTTACAGATGGAATTTTAATATAAAAGAAGATTAAAAGATTAAACTTTATTTTTATTTTAACTTCCCACTGTATTCTTAAACAATATCAATTTTTGTATTTTTTATCATTGCCATAAATAATTTGTTTTGGGCATCATTTTATTTACACCTCTAGCATATTTATTCCCATGTTGCTTGATGTGTTGAATGCTGTAATTTTGTATTTGTTTGTGTGTTGTACTGTGTATGTTTTATACAATTTTATAGGCGCATAGAACATTGCTTTTTCTTTGAACATGTGCAATACAAATACCATTTGTTATATATATTATATATATTATTATTATTATTATTATTATTATTATTATTATTATTATTATTGTTGTATCCTTGGTTGAATTCTGTGCTTATAATTAAATATTCTCCTTTTTCCAATCAGGTCAAACTCAAGTGATCTCAGCTGCTTTGTCTTCCAAAAATGTCATAGAAGCAGGGGTACCTTTGGAATTCAATTGCAATGCTGATGTGGTGAAATTGCCTGATTCAGAAAAGAATATTCGTTCTGTTTCATTAGCAAGAAAACTCCATGGCAGTGCAAGTTATACAACGATTGTTTCATATGAACCTGGATTCCCAATCCCTGGAAAATTTGAATATGTATGTATCTAAACCATCTATGTTTAAAAGTACTATGTACCACAGCGAACTTAAACCTCTATTTTGTTATTTTTTAGCCCTGGAACTGAAGTCATAGATTTCTAACAAAAACTTATTATTTGCCTTTTTTTCTTCTTTTTACTTAATTTTTAGTCTTTCTGTGGGAGGGATTCAGTCCATTGTGACCTATTGTATTGGTATAATTTTACCATTCATAACATCTTTTATAAATGTCTCTTGAGTACTTTTAAACAAGCAATCGTTGGTCCCCTTGATAATAATGTACTGAATAACTATCGGTCAGTTTTGAACCCTCCTTTTCTATCAAAGATCTTGTAAGTGTCTTGAGTGACCAGATTTATAGGAGAGGCACTCCTAAATCTAATTTATAAATTACAATAAATTTTGATGCATACATTATTGTATTCCTTTGTCTTTAACTGTTTGTGTGTCCAATTACAAATGATTATGCTTTCGGATTTAGTGGTTGTCTTGTCTTGTGATTTGGCATTTCCCAATCAAGATAGCAAGTAACCCGGAGAGACTTAGTAAAGACCCTAGCCATGAACCTCTTTTTTTTTAGGGAGCATAGTGGTCTTTTGTTAGTATAAACTGTATGTAAACCATGTTCTTGATTCCGTGTCGCTGCACCTACAAGTCCAAAGTTCTAATTTGCAATCCCTACTGGTTGGGTCGGTGTCAGTATAATGTGACCGGCTGAGACAGGAGTCATGGTATCCCCACCCTGTCTCGTGTGTGGCAGCACATAAAATTGTCAGACGTCCGTCTTGGGGCCCGTCCACGATATAGCCATAAGTTGCTGCTGTAGGACGTTAAAAATCCAACCAACCCAACCCAAAGTTCTAATCCCAAAAAGTGCAAATATCGTTTGACCATTTTCCCTAAAAGCCTACTGTGGAGAAATACCTAAACAATTTCAAATCTAATGATGAATAAAAAAGAGCTTAACAATTGTTTTGGCAGAGCTTCTTTTAAAAAAAAAATTCTTATATTTTTTCTTCAAATGCTTTAAATTTCTCATATTTTTTTTTCAAATGCTTTAAATTTCTCATATTTTTTCTTCAAATGCTTTAAATTTCTCTTTATTTTTTTTTTTAATTCTTTTAAATTTCTTATATTTTTTCTTCAAATGCTTTAAATTTCTTATATTTTTTCTTCAAATGCTTTAAATTTCTTATATTTTTTCTTCAAATGCTTTAAATTTCTCATATTTTTTCTTCAAATGCTTTAAATTTCTCATATTTTTTCTTCAAATGCTTTAAATTTCTCATATTTTTTCTTCAAATGCTTTAAATTTCTCATTTTTTTTTTTCAAATGCTTTAAATTTCTCATATTTTTTCTTCAAATGCTTTCTTTTAAGATTCCATTAGGAAGGGCCTGGACAATTGCAATTACTGAAGTTCCTTCCGCTTCTACGAATCTGGATGATTACCGGAAAATGAACGTAAAACTGACAATCAATGATGCCTTGTGTGCGGATGGAGCAGTTTACCAGTGTAAAGTGAGATACTGGCCTGGAAATACAGCACTTGCAGAGGATATAGTGGGCGAACAGAATGTGACGGCAAGAGGTGAAGAAGTCTTAAATATCACATGCAGAATTACTTTATCTTTTTAGTGTTTGTTTAGATAGTCTGGGTTGTGTTTTATCTTTTATCCTAATCTTTGAGGCTGTGACGGCAAGATGTGAAGAAGTCTTAAATATCACATGCAGAATTTCTTTATCTTTTTAGTGTTTGTTTAGATAGTCTGGGTTGTGTTTTATCTTTTATCCTAATCTTTGAGGGATTTTAAAGTTACTAGACCTCCGTTGGGGCACTTGCATACGATTTTTCTTCCCAAATATGGAACTTGTCAATACACTTTTCTAAAAATAAAGTTGTTTAAAAAAAAAACGAAAAACATTTTGATGCATTTAAAAAAAAATGTGTTTGTTCAAACGGTGCCTATCTCTCTATCTTCACATTCCTGATTACAGATATTACAAATCGTGTGCTAGATTCTGCTTTTTACAAATGTAGATCTAGTTTTTCGTTTATTCGTCCGATGCCTGGATTTTGAAGAGATATCTTTGGTGTAAACTATATACTTATAATTTATCAAATCGGCCTTATAAACTTTTGCTTTTGCTTTCACGGGAAATGAAACTAATTTTCACTTCGTCCACATATCGTATCGTTTTCATTGTAATGAACAAGTTTCAATGCATACATTTATCGCAAACGGTATCGCAGGCATGACTTTCGACCAATTTGGTCGCCTGGCGACTATAAATGGTTGTTTCAGTCAATCGCAAAAGTGATCTCGATACATGCATCTGTTCTTTTTATATACGTCTAGTATAAAAAATATTTGAAAAAGCTGTGATATCTATACGTGCCTGAGCAAACCCAGATAGAGATACATTGTTTTCCACATGCCAGAAAGCTCAAGGTCCCACTTATCAATGCAAACTGTGAGAGGCTCTTTAGCTAATCGTCTTGAAAACATAATCATTTTGTTCAGGCAAGGGTAGTATTTTGCTGACTTGCTGTTTCTGACCCTGAGAAAAAGAAAATTGAAAAAAAATTATAATAAAAACATATTTATAAGATATAATCAGTCAATGTATTTTTTTTAAAGCTAAACTTAAGCTTGTGTTTATGTCAATATTGATAACGCAATCAAGCGAGACCATTCAATAGGTTTGAAGTGACTAACTATATATCCGGTTCAAAATCTGTATATGCTATCTTAAAGATTGGCAGCTATGTATTATATATAATAGTTCATGCTCTCTCGTGTAAAATAATCGGGAGTCTCGATTTTTATATTAGAAATACCATTGTACATGAAATGTCTTTACAAAAAAAAATGTTTCCTTTCTGTCCCTGTAGCTGCCATCCAGAACATGTTTGTGACTGTGAGACCCAGTAATGACAATTTTAGATATGTTGAGAATGACGTTGTGACAATGGAGTGTTCAGTAGAGGTGAGTCATGGCATATGTAATCCTTATACATTTGAAACAATAGAAATTTCTTGGATTGGTACAGATAAAAGCGGGTACGTAGGATTATTGAATCTGTATCTTATTCCTTAACGGAATTACCTATGGTCTACAATTGATTTAGATGAGAGTGTTTGTTCTTGTGCAGAGGCACATGTGACCATGTCGAAGCAAAGTCTCACAGATGTCTCTGCATGTCAGTGCCTTTTTAAAAATAACAAAAGTCAGCCTATGGGGACTTTGGCTCTATCACACCATGCCTAACTAGAGGTAGCAATTTGTCTTAACATACAAATAAACACACACACTGCAACTGGCAGGCTTTCACGTTTCTCTCTCTTCCTCTCTCTCTCTCTCTCTCTCTCTCTCTCTCTCTCTCTCTCTCTCTTCTCAGTATCTATTTTTCTTTCCCTAACTTAATGAGACAGTGGGTAATTGAGTCTTGAATAGCTTAATAACAATATTAGGGCTGGGATTCTTCTGACTAAAGCAGGATCTGGTCTAATTCAATGTCGGCAGTACCGTGTCATAATTTTCTATAATCCGGGACTTTATTGACTTTATTTTAAGAATGCCACTCTCTCTCTCTATCTTCACTTCGTTTCAATGAAGGTGGAAAATAATATCAATCTTTCTATCTTGACTTCATTCTAACTGTATAGATACATTCACCTCAAACATTTAGTCATAAATTATAAATAGATATGTGTTGAGACAAGGGCCTAGATTCCTGAATTAATTTTTCAAGATTACTGGACTGCTAGCTGCCAACCAATGTGTATAATGCGTATTTGACCTCCGAGTATGTCCATATCTGGTTGATTATTTGACTGTATCCGGATAAAAAAAGGGAATCCCATCGATCGCTCAGTACTTGCAGCCATTTTCGACAATAACACCTGTTTAGTCCAGCCGTTTACTGGGCCCATTCACATTTTTATCGTCTCACAAGTACCCCCTCTGCTTCGTGGCACTGGGTAATGCTGAGTCTCTAATCAACTTGTAGATTAATCGTTCTCTCAAGGCTCTTTTTGGTAAGAAAAAAAGTGGTAAATTGTGAATACTATAGTGGCAACTATGCTTCTGCTGCCAGCGATCTGTCCATGTGGAAAAATCCCCCGGCTTTGTTTACCACTGCACATAAACTTGTCAGATGTTTGTCTTAGGGCCAGTAGAGCCCCTACATTGCACTATCTTTAACCAACAAAAAAAAACAAACAAGCAGTACATCAGGAGAAGTAATTAAATCATTCATGAAGCTTAAGTGATTTTAATGTTGCAAAGTGAAGTCTACAGCATATTTTTAAAGTTATGCACCAATTTAAATCTCTATATAATTTGTTATTAGAAAGTGATTGTGAATGATTGAACCTAAACAGTGGTTTGTATGGGGAAAAGAAGAAAAGCAATTGAAATGGTTCATCCCACCCTCATCCACACTCAAGGCCAATCATAGGTGCAAACTGCTTATCTAATTTTAGGCTACATATAATTGAAATCATATGCGAAATTTCCAAACCAATCTAGATAAAAAACAGACTTTTATTCAGCCTCAATGTTTGCGGGCAGATTAATTCAGCTGATATTTTGACAAGTGTGATTCTAGGCAATTTTAACATCTCACTGGGATTGTTCAAATCTCTTGACCCCATCTAGAAGCTAGATTTAGTTTGAAAACAAGCAGTATTGCCTTTAGTGTACACTGTCAACAAAAGTCATTTGCAGGGGTGTTACCAAGGAACTTATTCTGGTTTCTTTGGACCTCCGTTTTAAATTTTTTTAGGTTCCGAAAATTCCAATCTTTCCAAACTTTAAAGCGGATTCAGAAAGTGAGTTGACTCTGGCCTCGCTTTCTGGCTTCTTGTTATTTACAGAAAATCAGCAAGTATGTCAAGTCGTCATGGACACAATTTGTTATCAATAGGTGGTCCCAGCAGTACTGTTCATCAAACATTCAAGCGTTGCCCTAATACTTTTTTTAACTCAGCAGCTATTGCATCTGTGGCTATATTCTTCACTATAGTCTGACCATTTTAAATGTCTTAATTTTTGGTACTGATCTGACCTTTTAATCAATAAATATATGAAGACCACAGGGGAAAAACCGGACATGTCACAAATTTGAATATTTTAAGTTATGCCCCTTAGATTATAAAGGGCGCTTAATTTTATCATAACGGTAAAGAGTGTTATGGAAAAACCGGACATGTCACCTAAAATTAGCAGTAGAAAAAAATATATCCTTTAATAGATGACAGCTCTTCAAAGTTTAAAATTCAAATAACTAAAAAGTTGCCAGATGTGACATGTCCGGTTTTTCCCCTGTGGTCTTCATATGTGAATATAGTGCACAACATTAAATTCTTGAAATTAAAGATTAATCATTGTCCGTGTTCTTTATGGGAGACACACTTAAAAATGAAATAAAATCATCTCTGACATTTTTTACCCCAAAAGGTTATTATTGAAGTTTATTTCTGGGATCCCTGTTTGTAAAAAATTGATACATTACTGCTAGTTTATAAATTCTATATCAATCGGAATGCAATAATCTAAAAACAAATGTACTTTTGCTATTTTCACTGCTTAGTGTGTCTTAGTTATACTTGATCCGATAATGAGTACTTCCAAGTATAAATGATTTCATTATTGCTTACAAGTTTCTTGTGCTTGCTCCAGTCATCAGCACAGCCTCTGCTTTTCTGCTTTCAAGGTTTTCATTCAGATTTTTTGTGACCGCTGATGTGAAGGGTCCCAGTTCTATAAATAGTTTAACAGTCTGTTAATTTCTATTATCATCGCTTTGCCTTCAGTTTATTGTGACTCACTGAATTTCACTTTCAGCATATTTATGTGTTCTTTTACCTCAAGTTTATACCTGTATGTTGAATTTTAAGTGTTTTCTCTATTTTTATTGTAAAATTTAATTATTCAAAGACCCATTCTTTCAAGTCCGGGCCAATCACAGCCGGGGTGTTTAAAACCTTCTATGTCCTCACCGGTTATTGGCACCACAGGGACCTGTGAGAAAGATATCCCAAACAAAGGCGCATCTAGCTGGCGCAAAAAGCAAGGGCTCTACAACAGGCAAAGATAAGGGTGAGAAACCTGCACCCGCCCAGACTTGATCGCACCTCGCCTGCTCGTCTGGTCATGAAAAACATTCAAGAGCAGCTGGACTACCTTCTAAATTTAGTACCGGTAATTGAGATGAGGTCGGCCTATGATTACTTCAATAATAAAGACTTGGATAATCAGGAAACGGGCGGCGATCTAGATGAGTCGGAGCCCAATCTCTCAGAGAAAATCAGAATGGAGAGTGCACTGCAGCGGTGGATAATAATGGAGCATTAAGTTCTTTTAATTTTTTATCTGGTTCCAGTGCTTCTCTGGAGACTACCACAGGTGCGAACATCGCTTGGATAATATAGCCTACAATGTGCTAGCTGAGGGTCCAATAAAGAATAACCTGGATACCCTCCAGGATAAATATAATCCGCCCCTCAACTGCAGTCGACTTTCAGTCCTGGAGTGCAACCCTGAAGTTATAATTTTGTCATCCTGGTGTATTCATAGAATCCAGCTCCCAACCCATTCCTCCTTGTGATTATTGTTATTTTTGTGTTAGTAGTGATAGAGAGCTCTTCGGATACTATTTTCCTTTTGGATATATATGGCTGTGAAGACAGTTAATTTCCTGATCTTCACAACCATCATGAGACAGCATCCTCATGGTGAAGAGTAGCTCTTGCGCATGCCTGGTCACTCTATCTCAGCAGAATTCTATGAATATGTCAGGACGACAGTATCATAATTATACTTCACCTTACAGGTAAGTTTTGTCTAATTTGTATATTAAACTGGTAAAAGGTGTAAAATTACCTCAACTGTCTATTTGAAAGTAAACATAACTTTTTATTTCCAGGGTCCACCAGGTTTAATAGTGCAGTGGCGCTATGGAAATCCAAACTTTGGGCCACTCCGAGACTATACAATGGTGGAAAACATTCTCAACGATCCTGATTATCCTAAGAGTGTGCCAAATACTGACTGTGGTGCTATGCACTATAGAAGCTCCTTGAATATTACGGTATGTGAATTCAGTTTGATTTTTATAAATCCCTTATTTAGAAACAATTTTTGTTGAATTTTTCTTTACTTCTACAACTGGAAAAAAAAGGAGTTCTGTTGTCCATTGTCTTCCATAAATGCCTAATGTTTTAGATTTATGTTTTGAATTTTTTTTTTCTCCACAGTTGACAGAACAAGACGATGGTGTCATGTACGCATGTGCTGCGCGATTTGAAGACAAAGAGCATGTGGATAACATTACCCTAAGTATTTCTGCAGCTGGTGGGTTGGCGTTCGTTTCATTTTCACTGAGCACAAGTCTGGCTTTGGGTGTTGTTTTTAATTTTGTGATGTTTATTTTTGTTTTTCACCCATTTTGATATTGTACAAGTCCGCCTTCCCTGCTCGCAAGGCAACATTAAAAAAGTTCCATCTACACTTTTTGAGAAAAATATGATTAAAAGTTTAGATTTTATCATATTTATGACTAGGTCAATAATCTAAATGTCTCTCTACAGTTTTTGTTTTGATTATTATTCTGTATGAATATAGCTGTATGATTCTGTTATCTCCAATTTTACCAAAACTTCCGATGGAACATTTTTTAATGTCTGCCAAGGCCATACGTGTTAGCGAATCTTCATATAAAGTAGTACAATTTCTTTTGGTTTAAAAATTTCTGTTACGTTACAAAATTTGTGTAAAATTAAGTCAAGCTGACATTAAAAGAAAAATAAACAACACATGAGCTTAATCTCTATCTACTCTAGTGATCCTACAGTTAGATTAGTCTAGAGCTGTAGTAAGCATGACTGTACGTAGCATTTGCATGTTTTTTTTTGTTTTTATTATCTAAGATCATGCTTAACTTTGAAGTTTCAAATTGCATTTTATTATTTCATAATAATTTAGTACTGAAATTATCTAAAAACGGTGCAGTTCTGAGAGGAAAATAGCCTGCATGAAAGTTTGTAGGGTATAGTTTTGTTTTAAACCAATATTGTAAGCATGACAGTGCAATTACTTATTTGAATTAATATCAACTCTCTCTCTCTCTGTCTCTCTCTCTCTCCTTCACCCCATCTCTCTCATTCTCTCCCCCTCACCATCTCTCTCTCTTAGTCTGTTTTCCCTGTCTACGAGTGTATTCTATTTGTATCTGGATAGGTGAACTGTCTCTCTCACGCTCTGTCTCTCTCTCTCTCCTTATCTCTCTCTCTCTCTCTCTCTCTCTCTCTCTCTCTCTCTCTCTCTCTCTCTCTCTCTCCTTCTCTCTCCTTCTATCTCTCATTGCATGAAAAGCACACCTAACAGACAAACCTGCCTTGACTAGAAAGTATAGTGTATCCTGTTTGATATAAAAATAGATATTTCAAATGCTTAATGTAAAAAAACATGTTTAAACCATATAATCATGCCCTTTGTAAAGAAATTATTGAATGTACATGTAATTATATTTCGATTAGAACAAGTTAAGAAAGGCTGTTCTTAACCACTTGAGTGCTCAGGTTTATTCTTAGAAACCATGTACCCAAGGAGCATAACTGTCGATACATTTATAATTTAACTCCAATGAATTATGGTCTGAAAGTGGCAGAGTCGAAGGTGATTTGAACTAGTGAATGAAAATAGACAGCCATTAAGTGTTCATGGTAAAGGACATATAAATTTGAATCATTGCCTCTAAAATAGGGGTTGAATTCGACCCCTACAATTCGACCCCTACGTACTCAAGTGGTTAACAATTAAAAAAACTCAACACCCCCCCTCCTCCTCCTCAACCCTAGATTGGTATTACTACAGATTATTCATTGAAAAAGTAAGGTAATATAATTATTTTATGTAATTATCACAAACGTGTAGTTTCATTCAATTAAACAAGTATGACTTGTTACTTAATATTTACTTAAATTATGTAGATTGCAGACATCACTCTATCTCTCTCTCTCTCTCCATTGCTCGCACTCAAGCTTGAGATACAACTTTTTAGTATTTCATTGTACATATTGGCATCCACATATTGTTGGTATAGAGAGCAGGGAAGAAGTGCTCAGTGATATGATATTGAATAAAAACCTATCATTTTTGTGTGTGCATGATACATGAGAACATCTCTCACATACCTATCTCCACCTGCTCATAATTATGAATGTTGTTCCAGTGTGGAAAAAAATTGGATTGTATATTTAATTTATCTATTGTTTTAAAGGAGCTTTGTTTTAATTTAAATACAAAAACAAAGTAGAGTGTAACAAATGAACATTTTTAAATGATGCACACTTTTTCTCTCTCTCTCTTGC
The DNA here is from genome assembly GCA_003991915.1 of Elysia chlorotica. Classification (NCBI taxonomy): domain Eukaryota; kingdom Metazoa; phylum Mollusca; class Gastropoda; family Plakobranchidae; genus Elysia; species Elysia chlorotica. Next base: position 16,705 of record RQTK01000408.1, read on the forward strand.
AACAAGTGTAAATATGCATTATATTAAACAAAATAAGTGCCTTCATTTTGAAAAGATGTAGATTTTCTTAAAACGTGTATTATTTTTAAATTTGTTTCGAATATATTAAATATACTTTGCATTTTTTGAAATTCATTTGAAAAATGTAATTTTGATCAAAGCTACATCTAAAACAATAATAATTTCAGGGATATAATCTATTGCTCACCTTCATGATAGATGTTGCTCGTTTGTTGTCATCTGTGTGTTGTATCAGATAGTTAGTTACTAATTAACTATAGTCAGTCACTAACACTATGCATTGATACTATCTACTGAGGTTAAGAACAGTTAAACAAATATATACACCAAACTCCCAATTTGCATTGCATTTTGCATCAATGGTGCCCAAAATAGGAATTAACTAAACTTACTGTTACACACACACACACACACACATATTGTTTTTCAAATTATTGTAATTAAAATGAATCTCCAAGAAAATATGTTGTTCTTTTTCAACGGATAAGAACCAACTGTACCAAATTCATCGATATTAATTCTTTGAAGGATTTAAATTAAAAACAATGAACCAAAGGCATGGCAAGCATGTCTGTGATAGAATGTCTTTTACTAACAAGAAAACTTTTTTTAGTGCTATATTTCTTTGCAACTGTGTCACAAAATGGCTACTTTTTTTTTGCACCTTAACATTGGACCATTCTTTTCTGCATTGGCTCACCAATGCTTTTTGCATGATGGACTGTTGTTGTAAGTATTTCTCGTAATGCCATTATGTTGTTGCTCCTCAGTTGTGAGCCCTGCAGGTGACCAAGGAAATACTGCAAATACAGCTACTGGCGGAAGTAATGACACAGGGATGATTGTTGGTATCATCTTTGGTGTCCTGGCTTTCATTATCATCGTTCTTCTTCTGGTCTACTTCTTCTGGTATCGGAGGCGCAATGGTGGGAACAAAGGTAAAATTCTGAAGGCCATATCAAAATTATGTTACAATGATGGTTGTGAGGCTAGTAGCCAATAGTTGGCTATTCGGTTTATACAGTTTAAGTTAGTGTGTTTCCTGTTGGCTGGGCTGATCATGTCCTTTTGTACGAATTTGGAGCTCTGCTTTAGATTTTCTAGCGATAGCTGCTGCTTTGAGAAATGCTAATTGGTTTGAAATTTCAAGTTATAGAAAGATGTAGAGATCTTCAAAACACTTCTGATTGTTAAACAAAACTAATGCCTCACATTGAAATGGCACCACTCATTGTCAAATGGTATTTTCTTTATGCCACTTGTGCTTGGTTTACTGGATAGGCCTAGTAGGTAAGGATCTTGGCTTTTGAGATAGTCTAAACTCAACTTACTTTGCTTAATGGGCCAGGTCTCTATAGTCTAAACTTAACTTAATTCACTTAAATGGCCGATTCTCTACAGCATCTTGTTATCCAGCGAACCACATTCAGCCTCCACCAGGCCTTCTGACCGGCTGAGACAGGAGTCATGGTATCCCCACCCTGTCTCGTGTGTGGCAGCACATAAAATTGTCAGACGTCCGTCTTGGGGCCCGTCCACGATATAGCCTATAGTTGCTGATGTTGGACGTTAAAACCCAACCAACCAACCAACCACCAGGCCTTCTATTTTTCTCTCTTCTCGCTGTTAGAAGAGGGACACCCTAGATGTCCAGGATGTTGCCAACCATCTCTTGATCTAGTTTTGGTAAAAAATGGCGGAAAAGAGAGCAAGAGACAAAGGCCAGTGGAGGCTGGATGTGGTTTGTTGGACAGCAAGGGATCGTAGAGACCAAAGCCATTAAGTCAAATCAAATATAGTGTTCAATTTTGTGTAGATTATCTCATGTTTTATTAAAAATAAATTATTTTTTAAGATTTCTTTTTTTAAGTAGCCACAAGACATTCTGCACTTGCAGAAACGGACCTCATAACTAGGAAAGTGTCTTGATGGCACAGCTTAGAAAAGTAGGATGTAGAAATAAGGGAGGAAAAATGTTTATGGGTTGATACATTATGCAAACACTTCTTTTCATTGACTTGCATCAGGATGATCTTGCTTGTAGTTTGAAGGTTTTTGGAGGTTTTGGAAAAGTTTTTTTTTTTTTTTTTTTTTTCTGAAAGATGCCCACCAATAATCTTTTAACTAAGAGAAGGTTCAGAGTGTTCACATTTAATACAGATTTAATCAGGGAGAGTTGTATGTGGTAGTTTGGGGTGAAGGTGACTCTTGAGCAGCACTGATCCCTCCCCCTTTCCCCTCCTGTTAGATAGATTTAATCCTATTTTTCTTCTTCTATCTATACAGATAAAGATGCCGAAAATGAGTAAGTAGTTACATAGCTTACAATGCAGTGCCTTTGTATTTAAATATAGTTTTTACTGTACCTCCTCTTCTCCCTACTAGTGTCTAATCCTTGAACAGATTCTTTTATTTGTAAATGAAACATGTTCTGGCTGGTTTTTAGATGTGTGCTACAAAAAAACTTGATTTTTAAGTCTTAAACATTGTGAGGCAAAAATTGAGTTTTAAAGTTCCAAATATAGTATCTAAGGTCAGAGTCAATAGTTTCTCTGTGATTGATTTAATTAAACATGATAATGATATCTATGGAACCATAAGTATTAAAATTTGATAGATTCTCTGTAACTGTCAACGATGGTAACCTCATTAGAGAGCATACAATTTTCTCAGGGGACTTGAATATATGACCTGAAATAACATGAATATACTTGTATCTGCATATCGAGTGGAGAGCTTTAACCCTGCGAAATACCCTTTGTCAAGCCTGAAGTTTTCGAAAGCTGTTTGCTTGATAATTCATAAGGTTGTTCGAATCTCCAAATAAAGGCAATAATGAGCAATTTTCAAGTTGAAAATTAACTAAATTGTTTTAATTCATTTTTCTTTGAATTAGAAATTTGTTATGGAAATAATAAATCGATTAGAAAGTGGCAAAGGATTGTTAAAAGAACTTGCAATTGGGAATGTAGGCTAATATTTATTCAACTTTTACAAAAATATGTGTTTAGTAATAGTCATACTTTCAACAAGAATTTCTTTTGTTGGGTCAGATGTTAACAAAAAATACAGTTGTACCTCACTTTTCTGTAGCATAGCTGAATGGTGGCATCCTTAATTGGCAAAGGAATAAAATCTCTCCCCCCTCTCTCTCTTTTTCTCTCTCTCTCTTTCTCTTTCTCTCTCTCTTATTGTTTCTGTCTGTCTCCCTGTCTCTCTCTTTCCTTCTCTCTCCCTCCTTCCTTCCCTCCCTCAACCAATCAATAATTAATTTGGAATTAGTTAAACCACATGCTGCATGGCAGTGTATTTTTTGCACAGAATCTGATGCAGACAAGGAGCAAACTTATAAGAATGTCATGTACTTTGACAAATAGGTGCATATTTGTATCATTAGTCTATCAAAAACATGTAACATGCAAACCAACTATCTGGTTATCAAAGCAAAGATTTTCATTCATAAGTGCTACAGTAAATATTTCAATTTAGCTTTTAATAAAGTTATTCTATATGATTAGAGATAAAACATATTTTTTTCTGCTTGTATATAATTTTTGGAAGTTTGACTTTGTTAGTGTCATCTTAAAAAAAACAACCGCATTATGCTCTGCCTGCTGAACTTGGTTTACTAGTCGTAAAAGGTTATTCTGCCTCTTGCTGAGCCAACTAATAATTGATGGATAGGGGTTGGTAAAAGCAAGTCATATGTAAACAACCAGCACTATGTTTTTTAATCATTTTTTTGTGTGTTGACGTTAAAACGAATGGACTTTGCTGACGATCAATCCAAAAAGGATCTAAAACACTCAACACTCTGCTTGCTGTAAAAGTGATTTGCTCTATCTGAAGACGTACATGACTTTCAATCATAAGAATATTTCAAACTAAAAATGTTTGTGGGTAAATTTTGCCCCACGTCTTTGAAATAAAAAACACTTGGTTCATGATCTTAAAATCTTATATAATCAAATTAGGAAAAAGAAGATCGGGGGTTATGTCTTGAGCGAAGGCTCAAGTTGTCTTTTATCTTTTATCTTTGTATTGGTATGACAATACTACAGGCATCTCAACTACGTTAACAAGCGTTGTGTAACTTGTTTGGAACGTAGTGGCTGCACTTAATGATCTTCCCAAATTCGAGTGATGTTGAAAGGGGCTACTTATTTCTAGAAGAATGTTCAGCCCACAATAAATGGAAAAATATTTCTGCAAAGTAAGGCTGTAGCGTTTCTGTTTGTTCAACATGAATATTGTCCTTCAACAAAGTGAGTCAATTTTATGTGAAATAACATTCCATGTAGAAAGATACAATTTGTTTGTAACATTTTTGAATATTTCTCTCCTCAAGGGACACGAAACCAGACATGCATGCTCCTCCACCTGTGTTCTACTCAAAGCCCAAAAAAACTCCAAAAGATGACAAAGAGGATGGGGTGAGTACATTACCTTTTTTTTTTTCGGTTGGAGTGTAAAGAAACCTCTCTTCGATTTTGGGAGTTTATATTATAAAATTAATGGCTATGGCTGTTTCTGTCTGTGTTTTCCCTTTTTACTAAAAAGAAGTTCTGTTTTTTTTTGCACCTCAATGTTTGTTTTCATTTAAAACTGCCTCTTTCTCTGCCTCTTTAACCTGTTCTGTGTCAAAGCTCAGGCATTGGAAAAGTGTTTCACTATAATCCATGCTATCGCTCTTTCTCTCGCACTTTCACTACTTCCAACACACACACACACACACACACAAACACACACATATGCTTGCCTCTACCCCAACTAATGAGTTAAATCACCATAAATGCCATGTATCTTTTTTTTTTTTATGTATATTCTGTGATTGGTGCTTCCCTATGTGTAATAAAAATTTTTTAATCTGATTTGTTCAATAGTTAAGGAATCCCCTTCTGTTCCATTTTTGTTTGTTTTTTTGGATCATTTTCTCTTTCACGGCAAAAGAAATTCGCTTTGTCGACCACTACTCAGGTCTTGAAGGCATTGGCAAGATGGAAGAATATGTTGGCAAATAGGCAATTTTTTTTTACACAGCAGGAGAGTATCTCATTACTGAAGCAACAAAAGTACTACCGAAAAAACACTTGAGACTTTTCTTTAAAGAAAAAAAGGAAAGATAATTGGAAGTTTGATAAAACATTGAACAGTATTATAACCAGTTATGCAGTTTAACTCTGAATTGAGTGACATTAAGAGTTTTAGGATTCATAATAATTGTTTGTTTCGAGGATATGTAAAGAGTAAAATTCGTTCAGGACAAAATGCCTGTATATATTAATAAGAAAGGTGTAGGGTTTAATTCCAAGTGAATTAATCCTCCATATCTTGCCTCTGCCTTTCAGACCTGGGATAAAAATTCGGATGCGACTGACACTTGGGGCCGCAAGCCTCGCTATGATACTTATGACGATGACAGGGGAGATGATTACAACCGGCGGAAGCCGTCGTCTTCGTCAGCTGGTGGGCGGAGAGGTCGTCAGGGCAGTGCCAGCAGTGCAGTGAGGGACAGAGATGCTTACCCGTCTCGCAGTGCATATGACGATGAAGACAATGGTTACGGTCCAGAAAACAAAGATGATTCCTTTGGCTCCTCCAGCAAGCCCCGCTATGAGAAGAGAAGGCCAAGAGAGACACCAACTGCCCCGGCTCCCTTGACCACCACTGACGTAAGTGGGAGGAGTGAGGATGAGGCGTCTGATGCTCCTCTTAGCGGATCTAACAGGCAGAGGCCGAGACCAAAGCGCAGGACTTCCAGACCCTCGTCTACTGCTGAAGACAAGGATGACCAGAGAAGGACATACAGGAGGGAGGACAGGGATAGAGAATATGACAGGGAGGGAGAGAGACGCGGAGATCCTGCTCTACATTATGCCCAGCTTGATTTAGCTCCATCCTCTGAAAGAGAAGGGGGGAGGAGGGGTGGAAGGCGCGATGACAAGAGGGTAGACCAGCCTGTGGAATATGCAGAAATAAGAGTTTGACTTAAGATCAGCTAACCTTAATACTAATCTTTCAAATCAGCGATCATGGTGAGCAAAGTCAAAATGTTGTACAAATCAATTTATCAGCATTCATTACCTTTTGATCTGTACTTCATAGTACCCCAATTCCATTAGATTACTTAAAGAGACTTATGAAAAGTTTCATTCCAGGTTATTAAAACCACTTTGCCTTTTCAACTTACAAAAAGCATTTTAAAAGACTATTCCAGCCATGGGAGGGTTGTGGTTAAGATGCATATGAAAAAAAAAGTAATTCATGTCAAAGAAAATAGTAATGCTACCAAAAAAATTATGATTGCCATTAGCCTTTTTATCATGCATATGTGAGTCAGAGAGAGCCTATCTCACCACTTAAACTGCGTCATTAATCTAGTGCCTCAGTGGCACCGTTACAAATCCATCTAAGCTTTTTTGAATGTTGATCTTTTGTTGCGTGAAATTTTGTTCTCTTGTTGCTATAAATTTGTATTCAGATAGTAAATATATTAAAAAAAACAGCAGGCTTCTAAGTTGTAAGAGTGAGAAAACGTGCGTTGTAGTTATTTTCAGAAAAGATGGCTCGTTTAATAAGCTGAGTGTAGTGGAGGAGATGGAATACGGGTTAAGCTGTAGGTTAACAAATAATAAAAGAGGTTGGGAAGTTACTGAATATACACAAGAACTATCAGCACATTGGTCTGTAGCAGTTGCAGCACTCTAGTTTTGGTTTGTTTGTTTTCATGTGATTTATTTTCCAGATATATGATCCATAACTGTAATCCACTTAATTTTGGCTAGTCACACCCAGTGCTAGAGCTTAGAGTGCCATTTTAAAACAAATCAAAACTTGCTATCTTCAATTTGATAAGGAAATAAAAAATAAAACATTGAAACGTTTAATTTCCATACCTATTTTTCCCCCAGATTTTTGCATGTATGAGTTAATGTTTATTATGGATACAAAATCTCTATCTGAAAAGAGGGCAGCTCTCTCTTTCTTCATCTCCTAAGTCTATAGAAAGATCCACATACGTTAATGCAACCCTAAAATGAGATACTCGTGGCTTACTTGATCACATTATTCTGAAACCAACTGAAACAGTAGGGAAAAAACAAAGTTGATATTTTTACTAAGAGTTCTGTACTGAGCAATGCTTGGGCTGTCTCTATTCATATTTTTAATACTTTATTACCCAGAGGGTACTATTTTTTACCCTTTTAAATGGAATATTTTGATGCACTCTCTCTTTTTGCTTTTTATTTGTGAAATGAACCATCTATTTGATGTGCTTCAGTTTTGTAAATAAAGTTTTCCTTAGACTGAAGCCAACATCCCTCAGCGTATATTATCAGCTATTATTACTATACTAAAGTCGGATCTGCAAATTTGGGAAACATGAAATCTGCAAATTCGTGGTGACAAAAAGGGTTGTCTAAAATTGAATTTCTCTTTCCCTCTCAGTCTCTCAATATACAGATGTTTTCGTCTCTTTTTTTAATGTTTTAAAATCTTATATGTTGGGCTAAGATCAATTATATTCTCCCAACAAAGTTTTTGTTATCGGCAGAATTATCTGATTTGGGATCTTGTCATTTTCAAAATAAGTTTTATAGCTTAAAAAGAGAGAAAAACTAGTATTATAAAATCTGTTTTTACTTTAATTGTTCATGTAATTTGAGATGTCTGTATTGGATGTTGTTGGAATCGGCACTTGTTCAAGGAACTTCTGTCGATCATAACTTTAATATTTTTAATGTTAACCTATGAGAAATTTAAATCAGTGCTGGTTCTTCCAAACCTGTGAAATAAGGAGGCCTCACGGTGTTGTTTGTAGCTATCAATATGGCAGTTCTCATTTTATCATTTGTAATATCCTTCACAACAAATCTTTATTATTGTTATTGTGTCACATTTTTATACGAGATTTAATTATTTTCCAACCAAAAAGAGTTATCTACATTATATGTTAATGTTTTAATCATTCTCATAAACTAGTGCCCACTTTAACCATCCTTATTAAGATATAAAACAGTCTCTATGCCTAATAATAGTAATTATGGAATAACCTTTCTCCTCGTGGCCATGATCTTGACTCTACACATTCGTTTCCCTTTTCACCTTGTGGCAAAGACCACAAATAAAAAAGTGGCTAAAATACATTTTCTTTCTTCTATACAATAATCGCCTACTATGTCCATCTGCCAATCATAGAGGCTAAAACTTTTGCAATCTGATTAAGCTCTACCAATAATGTGTCACAGTTTGGATTGGGTTCATATTTCATCCTTCTCTAGCTAAACCATATTTCCTATCATTGTTGATCAGTCTTTGATCAAATTTAATTTCCTTTGCTTTAAAATTAGCTCCCAATAATAAATCATTACCATCTGTCAGTTTACAGCAAGGGTCCTAGATTGGACGCTTTAACACAATCTGCTGTTCGTTGTTATTATCTTTAATAAACTGTTATAATGTTTTACAAATATCTAAATTTGTTTTATTTTTACAAAATGAAATTTTTTATCCTAGCCTTTCCATCATGTGTCTGATTATCAGCATTCACACAGCTTATTTAGATCTTATTTCAGGCTGCTATCAGCTTTTAGATCATGTTTTTTATATATTTTTTTTAAAGATGAAATCTTAACTATCAGCTTTTAGATCATGTTGTTTATAATTTTTTTTTTTTAAAGATGAAATCTTAACTAAAAAGAGAGCATCCATGTTTACCCAGCTTAAGTTATTGAATATGATGTATATATTCAAAATCGATTTTGTTAACCATTGTTTTATCTATGTAGACGATCTATTTATACAAGATTACTTGCATTATGGCGCAACAGTTATACATCATGCACTTAGGACAGCTGGTTTTCTGTATGCTTGTCTAAAAAACCGGATGTATTGTCCAAGTGGAGAAAGCATTTTGTAATGTCTTGCCTTCTTGTTGTGTATTGTTAGGCTAAGTGTAGTATTTAGGTTGATAATGAGACCAGAATCCATTTATCATAAGATTGTCTTCAAGATTCTATGAAATAAAGCAGTCTCACGTATAAGTAACTATTAGTGTTTTTTATCTTGTCCTGCTGATCTGTTGATCACAATACAAAGGTGCTAGTCCTATGCACACTCCTAAAAATCAAATGAGTCGTCATTTTTATTAGACTACACAGCAAATCAGCAATCCAGTGTGCTGGGAACAAGTATCTACTAGTCCTCTTTTGCCAGTGGTTTTTGTTTCATAATACATTGACTATATAATGGTTTCTTGTGGTCCTACTTTCCACAAGGGATCGAGACGCTTAGACTAAACTTAAAAAAAGTATGGTCACAATACGATTGATAAAATTTGCCAAATCCTTGGAAGTTATTGCTCTGTCTAATATTCCCTTTTTTTTTTCTTTTAAAAGAAAGGCGTTTTGGATTTTCAAATGTACAATTAAAGTTTCTCACACTGAGTGAAAGTTTTACAATGTAAAGTGGTGCTCAATTTTGCAAGCGTGAATAGGTTTTTTTCCTTTTCTCTCATAGTCCTTTATTTGTGTACTGTAAAGATTATCTGCTCTGTGCTCCGTGAAGCAGTGTACTTACCTATGTTCACACTTGTCCTCCTGCTTCTGCCCATAAAAACATGTGTTTAAAAAAGTTTTCACTTTTAAACATTCCAATTATTGATTGTGATCATAAAACATTTTTAGTCATAGCAACTTCAAGATTTACATTCCAATTTTTTAAATCTATTTTGCCTTTTTTAAAGTTTTTATTGCCCAAATCAGATATGATTTTGGTGGCCATGTAAAAGAAGCATTCATTGTTGTACATTGTAAACATATATTATGTTGAGCATATTAAAGAAGTCTATATCAACTTTTGAAGCTAGCTGTTATTGTTAAATTTGTTTTCTGTTTTTATTTTGGTTTGTTAAGTTTGGCAAGTTTCTTTTAAATTATTCCTTTCGTTAGTCCTTACATCCCCTACACATACACACCCATACACAAAATAATTCATTCCTTATAATCCTTTCATACATTTTTTTACTCTTTCAGAGTTTTCATTTTTATGGCAAAATTAATTTAAACTGAATTTTTTTATTGGGTGGAGTGTTTGTAATCTAGCTTTTTTTAAAGTTTTTGTTAAAATCTTGGTTGAAGGCCTATTTGATTAAAAATTTTTTTTATTTGATCTGTTTAACAATGCTTTTTAATTCAAGAGGGGTAGCTCAATTTTAAAGTCCATTATTATGTAGTAGGCCTAATACTAGTAGCAAAAAAGATTTCTTTTCAATCATTTAATTTGAGCTGTAATTCTTATTCTTAAATATTGACAGGTTAAATCACAATAATTTTTATTTAATGAGGCATGTGAAATTTCTAAAGCCTACAATATATGGATCTTATGCCTATTTTCATATAAGATATTCTTAAAGTTCAGTCTTGTTAACAACCTCCCTGGCACTGCGTTGCAAAATAGGATGTACAACATGTTACACCAGTCACATTTTGGAAATGGAATGGTCTTGAATCTGGCATGAAATTTGAGTCACAGATGAAAAAAATCTAATTAAATGTATTTTTCAATGTCTCCTTTTTGAGATGTTAGAGAAAGAAACTCTTGCCATGGGCCGTGTGACCATGCCAGGCTAGACCAGGTGCACACAACTCTTTCTAGCACCAAGCAGCGAAGGCAGAAAAGTTTAAATATTATTCTGATGAATTTGTCCGTCTCCGGCCCAAAGGCCACACATCAGCCCCTACCACAGGTGGTGTCTCTGAGCAATTGTATAGATTTCACAGAATCATTCTTAGTGTTTTCTTGCCACTGCTTATGAGACCTAATTTGCCCTCCTTTAACAGGGGTAACAGCAATTTATTTCTGTTAAATTGTATTAAAAAATTCACTGAAAGTCTTTGTTCAAAGCTTACAAAGCAAGAATGTAAACCATCACACGTGAAGAATTAGCTCACTCTAAAAACTGACTCTAACAAATGCAAACAATTGTGCTTCTTTGTTGGAGTATCCTGTTTTATTTAGAAGCTTCAATCTTGAAAAAAAAAAAAAGAAGTTAAGTACAGTGCTCATTAAAAACTTATTTAAAATGATTGTGCAAAGTACAAACATTGTATCTGGTAAGGGATGTAAAAAATTCTTTGAATAGTTTGAACATCAAAAAAAGATGCAATGCAACAGGTATTTATCCTGATCTTGTTCACAGCTTCCTGTTGGGATGACTAACGTCGCTCTGGACACGTCGTACGACTCCAACTCACCACCTCGCTACGCTAACCAAGATCCTGAGCCTGGAAGCATTGGACCACCTGGATATGCTACTGATGATGACTCGAGACGAGCGCGGTACAATAAAGCGTATGCCCCTGATGACTCAGCAGGGGACCAGGGCGATTCTAGGGATGGCCGGGACAGTTACAGTAGGAGGAGGTAACTTTACTTACTTACTTACTGCCCTTTTTGCCGTTGGCAATTAGGGCAGCTTTTTCTTTGCTGTTTCTGTAACAATAGCATTTTTACAAGATAGAGTTGTTAGCCCTATGCTAAACCTACAAGTAGGGGGAGGGGTGGATCGTATCTAGTCTGGCCTCTATCCTTTGACCTGTCCGGCTTGGGTGGCCCTACCAGGAGCACTGAGCTCCCGCCGGCATAGCTCGCAGGGTTATCGAGGCACGCAAGCTCGCTCACCTCGTCAAGGTAACGATCCGTGAGGAGGAGGTAACTTTAATTGTATAAAAAAAACTTTCTTTGACTTCTTGAATTAAAAAAAAACCCATACAATCCAATCTGTCAGTGGCGTGCGGTGTGCTGAAATTCCATGAGTGCAAAGTCTGTGGGAGTTCAGGGGGCCGTAAAGGCTCTTGATAGGTTAAGGGCAAGGCCCTTGTTGGGGGACTTCGGCCCCCAGCAGCTGAAGGATGTTTAAGATTCAAAACATAAAAATCGGTGTCCTGTGGCTAGACAAAAATCGAACGTGTAGTTTTATACTGTGTGTAATAATAACACTATGGGAAAAGGGGAGTTCAACAGGCATGCAGTCAACAATGCGACAATGGGATTGGCCAGCCCACTGACGAGAGAGACAGACAGACAGACAGACAGACAGACAGACAGGCAGACAGGCAGGCAGGCAGGCAGACAGGCAGACAGACAGACAGACAGACAGTCAGGCAGACAGATTATAGGCCTAGATCACCTCTAACACTACTCAGTAGTTACACACAAAGTCAATGAACTAAAGGCAGAAGGCTCATGAGTCACGTTAATTTTATTGTTTAAAAGTGGAGGTAATACAGTGTAGTCTTGGGAGTTTTTTCGTGGTGATTTCTTGACATGACAATAGCAGGAGCTTACAGGAGGGATTTTCTTCTGGAACCCAAAGTTCCGCTGTAGTCATATTTTATCATATAAATTGGGCTTTCTCTGTTTTCACCCATTGTGCCTGATCCAGCCAATGGTGGTTGGTCTGTTTAACATTTTCTTGCACCACGGTTCTTTTTTAAATCTGGGATAGATGATATCTTAAGACATTTTTACAGATCAGTCATTGAAAGCGTTATTACCTTTGGTATAAATTGTTGGGGTAAGAACATAGCATCTACAGACAAACAAAAAATAAATAAAGTAATAAAAAGATCAGAGAGAATAATTGGAGTAGACCTGGAAAGATTAGATGACATCTGTGAAAGAATGTCAGCTAAAAAGGCAAACCAAATACTTAAAGACACAACACACCCACTCAAAAAAGAATATATAGTATCGGGAAGATCAGGACGATTTTTAACAATACAAACAAGAACAGAAAGACGAAGAAATTCTTTCATACCATCAACTGCAAGAATGTAGACCAAATATTGAACACGCATACATAATAAGAACACATTATGACTTCAGATCTGTAACACAGCTACTATTCCCCATAATTTATTTAACTAATGTTTTGATTTTCTTTTTTTTTGCAATGTCTATTTAATGAGTAATATGTGTAAACTATGTAAACGCTTAGTTATGTGCCAATAGTGAATTGTTTAAAGAACCTTTGAGTAAATGTCGGTGTGAGTGTGCTTTATGTATAATTGTGTGCACTTCTATATACATGTATATATATTATGATGTTCATTGTCAAATGTAATGCTGAAAACCATGCCAAATTTCCCTTGAGGATTAATAAAGTTATCTTATCTTATCTTATCTTATCTTAGATATTACAAACCTCATCTACCAGTGGTACCTTCTTATCCTTACTCTAAACAACACTCTTCCTATCTCATCTCCAGGAGAGACAGAGGTGACCGCAAAGAAAGGGGATCACGATCTCGGGACCACCCTGATAACCCTCGCAGTCAGTCGTCCTTTGACAATGAAGATAACCCCCATGGACAAGGCCATGAGATTCCTCGCCAGCAAGATGATGAGCCTTATACGAACCAGTATGGAGCAGAGGATGGGACAGATAACTACATGCCTAATAGCAGATACAACAACGTGCCATTAGGTGGTTACGGAGATTCCAGCATTGGCACAGCAATCTAAGAGGATCAGATTTTATCTGTTAATTTTTTTTCCCCACAGTTTTTATGAAGATCCACAAGCATTGGAAAAATGTATGCTTGAGTTCTTATCATTGAGCATTTTAACCTTTTTGAAAGCACCCACAGTCTCATGAACTAGAGACATGCATGTATATGGTTAGATCATTTATGGTAAAATTTCAATTTAACAGACTCAAAACTTAGATTAATAAAGGTCTACTTTGCTTTATATCGTGCAACAAATAACTCTTTCTATTCTACTACTACTACTACTGCTGCTGCTGCTGCTGCTGCTACTATTACTGTTACTTCTACCACAGCAACAAAAATGCCTGTTACTACCAGCAATTTTTATATAAGTTGGTTTCTTGATAATAAGTGCATCTTCGACCACTCTTATTGTCTTAATTTTGTGTAATTTTGTTCCCTCTAAAAGATAGAAAACTATTATATGTATACAGATTAAATCTTTAAAAAAAAACAAAAAAACATTTTAAATGCATACTCATGACAGGTAGGATATGCCAGTGCCAGCTTGTCTTATGTTTTACCAATTGTTTCTATGAAAATTTAAAATATGAAACCAACATAGAACCAATACATAGGTAATATGGTATATTTTCTCAGTGCAGCATTGTATTGTAAAGATCATTTATGCTCTATTTTGTATATATATCTGTATATATAGTTCTGCATGAAACGGTATTTGTCACATACTAAGTTTTGTAGCCTACTTAATAGTATGACAACGCAAATTTTATTTTTCATTGAATTGAGGGTGATTGGGAAAACAGTTATATAATTGGTTGTTTTTTTTTCTCCAGAAATGTTCACGTTCCTGGCATATATAATTGAGCGATTATGCAAGTTGAATAGTTTTTGTAGAACACACACACATTTTTGGATTTATTGATCTTTTCTTTGTTATGAGACTTGTCTTTTGTTTTGTATAATTGATATGTAGCATAGATTGTGGCTCATATTACTGAGGGGTGATGGTGTGTATACCTGACGAGTAGGGTGAATTGGTCCTAACTCGACAGAAATGTAACACAGTACCTTAGTAGCTGCTTTTGACAAGTTTATACCATTTTTTTTTTTTTTTTATCAAGTGTGATGTTTTATTTATTAATTTTTTTTTTTTTTTTTTTTTTTTTTTACAAAATTTGCTTTAAAAAATCAATAATTTTCTTACATGGTTTATTTTATCATAACGTGTTTGTTTAAAAAAAATTACCTGTATTTCACATGCATTGATGTTATAATAATCAAAACGGATCATGAAGCTACTAGTAATGTATGCATAATTTTTGTTTGTTTTAGCTGATGGTCAGAGAAAGCTCAGTTACTTACTCACGGGTGACTTCCTAAAATGTTTAGCATTTTTCATATCTCCTATGGAGTTGAACCCGACAAAAGCCAGTCATTTAATTATTTGCTATGAAATAAAATAATAAATACAGGGTGTCCAGCAAGGCCGTTAAAAAGTCGTAACTTTAGCATTACGGTCGTAACGGTCGTAAATTTACACACATGGGCGTGAAAATCCCATCATAGGTCATTAGGTGGTAAAAATCATATAAACAAATCAATTACAGTGTTCAGCAACTTTACTGTGCCTGTAAGATTGGCCGTCACAACAGTTTCACTTTCACTTTTTAAGTTCATCTACTTTTGTTTTAGCCGCCATCTTGCATCCATTTGGTCTGGGTTGATGGTTACAAGTACCTGTATCAGCCCAACTATCTGTTCTAAGAATGGCACTGAGATGAAAATGCGGCATCCAAAACGCCTTATGTCTTCTGGATTCATGTTGAAGTTTTACCATTCTGAGTCAATAGATAAATCCCGATCTAGACTCCAGACCTAGTTACAGTTTGAATCTTATAATTTAAGTAGTCTTGTCAATTAAGAAATTTAGATAGAAATCTAAGAGAGAAAAGGAATAACGTTTGTAATCAGTACAAAGAAAGGAAAGCTGAGGAAATGAAGAGAATGTTCTAAAAAAAAAAAAAAGGAAACTGGAATTAGAGATAGATATGCTGACAAGTACGGCAGATGATCTTGCTGATGAGGCAGAGGAAAAGGAATGCAAGTACCAAAGCTATGCCATTTTAGTGCAAAGCAAGGCCTTGAGAAAAGAGCCAAAAAAAACCCAAAACAAACAAGATCTAGCTTCAATGGATGCCTCATAACAGACCCATCAGCATGAACTAGGCTCTCTGTAGGACCCCCATGTACATAAATTACAAAATCTTGCAAATAGTGTTGATTGGGCAGAGTAGGCTGAGAATGAACATTTTTATGGAAAAAGTTATGTTTTATAGATGTGACAAGTTACAGTTACACCCTGGACCTGTCTCATCCCATTAATATTTTTAACAAGACATAAGCTGCTATAAACAAGACAGAACTAATGAACTTAGCAGGTAAGATAAGCTGAAGTTGTTAACAGGTTCAATTTAATATATGTAAAACCCCGTAAAGGGCAGATTGTCATTGTTTCTTTTAATTTCCTAGGTAGTAAATTTTTTTTCAAGGTAGTAAACTTGAGGGATCTTACTTGCTGGACACCCTGAAATAGAATAAAGCATAATTTTTTTATGTGCAATGTTTTATTGGATTGACTGCTGAAAAAAACCCAGATGAGATACATAATTATTTGTAGCTTTGTAATGTGAAGACATTGTGTTTTAAGGAGTGTTTTAATTCATAACAACATATATCTGTATCATTGTGTTTTAAGGAGTGTTTTAATTCATAACAACATATATATATATTATGTATATGTATCATTGTGTTTTAAGGAGTGTTTTAATTCATAACAACATAATATATGTATCATTGTGTTTTAAGGAGTGTTTTAATTCATAACAAGATATATAATTTATGTATCAATGAAATTTAAGATTTTTCCTGCAAAGTTTTCAATCTACAAGAAATGTTTTTCACATACACTTTGTCTTTTATCAGGACTTGTACCTGAAAATAATTTAGTGTACTTTGCATAGATGCAGCAAGAATCTTGTGAATTAAGACTTTTTTTTTGTATATATACTTCCATAGACAGGATAATGAACCAAATTGGTGTTTGAAATTTTAATGTTGCAAAAAAATCCATGAACATTCCATATTCCATATATTTCCAAGCGCAATTTTATCTTAAATCAAAATCATTTTGCATTTCTCATAATCATCCTAAATTGCCTTACTCATTTCAATTTTAATTCTTCCCATCTTTTTACTTTTTTTTTTATATTTCCTAAACTTCCGATGTATTTGCCTATTTTTTTTTATTCTATTAGTCAGGAGAAAGACATTAACCCCTATAACTGAATTTTAACCTAAATCTTGTTCTAACAGAAAAAATCAACTACCTTTGTCTTGATTGTGCCTTGCAATCCTTTTGTACACATCCTCAGAGAATTTAGAGAGGGAGTTAGTGAGGTGAAAGTTTTTTTGTGGTAGTGAAAATTTGGAAAGAAATTGCAGCTGATATTCCTATAAAAGATATTTTGCAAAATTCAAATTTCTCATCAACCCTTGCCATTGTGGTGATTTCATTACTTCTATTCTTAATGCAGGGTTTCACAAGCCCCCTGGTTGCATTATGTTTTTTTATTTTTTTATTTTTGTTTTGACAACCAAATCCATGTCTGTTCTCTCAGTTTTTGCAGTTGCTCCCTTCATGCCCTTCATTGTTCTCAATGTGTTTTGGGGAGGTGTATTATATTTTACTTTTTAAACATTTTTATTATATCTTCTTTAGAATTTTAAAAGATTTTATATTTCAAGATTATTTACTTCCTAGACTAATGTCTGTATCCAATCCATAACCTGTAAAACATACATACTGATCTCTATATACATGTTGACATATATTCAATGCTTGGTAACATATCTGGCAGTTGTATTTAATCCGCTGGAGGGTTTCATGACAAAACGTCTTATAGTGAACGTTTTTAGAACAAAAACAAAACAAAACAACAAATATTTTTTAATCTTTTACTAGTTATACTAAGGCCCCAGTCCTGAAAGGATGAGTCCGTCTGGCAGAAAAAAATTCATTTTGTGAATGACTGATTTTATATCGTAACAAAATATCTTTAAAATCCTTATAATGTGTTTTGTCATAAAAACCTCCACTTGTAGCCACATTTCTTTTTGATTTTTTTTATTAACTTTGTCAAATATTTCATTGTTTTTTGTGTTTTTTTTTCTTCTACATTTATAACTAAAATTATGATCAACCCGCCTTCGTTAAAAAAGTTCATCATTTAAGTTAATACTGAATGTAAAACATATATTTTGCTAATCAATTTGTAATTCCCTTCTTGATCAGATAAATTTAACATTCCGACTTTGCAATTGCCCTCTAGATGAGAAATTTAAAATTCACAAAGGGATGTGATCTCCATCAATCAGATGCCAAAACATTCTTTTTTTTTTTTACCTTCGATTACAAATACATATTGATTCTTGCCTATGTCTTTTATGGCATTGTGTGTGCCATTTCGTAATTTTTTGTTCATACTTTGTACAACAAGATTTTAGCCACTTATTTTCTTATGTATAGATATATAGCCCGATAGGCGTGGTTCTTACTGGGTTTGTCTATGTGTCATGTTAGATTTACAAGGAACGATAGACACTTTTTGTTTGTTAACAAGACACTATAAAATTAGTTTGCTGATCTAAGAGTATGGCCTTTAATTTGCACAAAGTTGCTTTTATGCTAAGGTTTTTGATACTTTAACAAATATTTATGAAAATTAAACTAAAAAAGGAAATTCAAAAATACAAGGAAACCTAAGAATAAAAAAACAAAACAAACAAAAAAATTTTAAAAATTGTTTCATCACATTTGTGACAGATCCACTTTTTTCCTGGGTAGTCCATCCTTAAATCCACTTCTTATAATTATCTTCTTTGCAACATTACATACTGTTGTACTATTGGCTTCTTGTTTGTTGTTTTTTTGTGGGTTTTTTTTGGTCTTAAGTAGGCCTATGCAAAATAGTGTTGCTTTCACTAAAAAAAGTTCCTTTTTTTCAGTACCTATTTTAGTTACCTTTGTATTTTGATCTGTTGGGTTTTAGCAAATGGATCTATCAATTTTAGGACTAGGAGTATCATATGTGATTGTTTTTTGTCATCCGTCCTTTCATGAAAACTTTTCCTTTTAAACCGTCTGATATCTTTATAATCCCCCTATTTGCCCTGGCCTGGTAAAACAAATGAAAAGAATTTCGCCAAATTTTACCCAAAATATCTGAGTTGGCATAGTGTCTGCTTGATTGTTTCCTTTTTTATTTCAAAGCGAAACAAATAAAATTTCCAAAAAAAAATCTACTTGCACTCATAGCAAAGAAAAGAAAGCTTGTTATTTTTTTAATGACTGCACACAAAGTCCTACAGTCCATGACTTATTATAATTATTGTCATGCCACAGAGACAAACCCACAAATGCCACACTCTGGGGGGCAGCCACTCTTGTCAGTCCTTACTACCGTATCATTGCTTACATAATGGTCTATCTCGTTATCAGGAGTTTTTAGAAAAAAGAAAAACTTTAAAATTGTCTGCATGTTTTTTTTATTTATGTTGCTGATTTTAGCATTGAAATTCCAAAGAAACTTCGCCCATCCGATTTTCTTGTTATAGAACAGATAGATGTAGCATTATTCAAAGATTCCAATGATGTGTCAGGGTCATTTTGGTCTATCTGTGAGATAGACCATTATTTAGCAACGTGACTAAATTTTTTCCAATTTTTTCCTTAAATAAAGTTAACTACATATATTCCTTATCATTGACATTGTCTTTTGTTATACTATCCTAACGGAGCGATTATGCCTTTAATGCACTACTGCAATGATTTTCATATTGATACAAAAGCTTGCAGCATTGAGAACGAGTGTTGGTAGGAACACAGTGTTGTACTGTGGCATCTGCGCAAAAAGTGGAATAAATATTTACAATTTGTCTTTAGCAGGACATGGTTTTATTTACTTGGTCAGGTATTTTACATTTAAAAAATGAATCAGGATTTATGGAATTAAAAATATCCAAATTGTTTGTGAAGATGCTGAAAAGTATAATAGAAAAAGTTGTTTTGCCTTATTTTATATAAAATTTTACATCTGTGTGCTGTAACTTATAAGTTTACAAGTTGTTGCGGAAAAACAGCATAAAGTAGAAAGAGCACGTTGAAAGTGTCAGCATAAAGTAGAAAGAGCACGTTGAAAGTGTCAGCATAAAGTAGAAAGAGCACGTTGAAAGTGTCAGCATAAAGTAGAAAGAGCACGTTGAAAGTGTCAGCATAAAGTAGAAAGAGCACGTTGAAAGTGTCAGCATAAAGTAGAAAGAGCACGTTGAAAGTGTCAAGTCTGTGGCCTAAATAGACCTGAGGCACATGTCAGATCCATGCTGATCCCAGGACAGGTGCCCCCTGTGGATGTTATTTATGACTTTTTTGGTCCAACTCTGCTGCACAGTTGAAGTTTATAATGCTGCGCTTTGTGACATTTTACATCTTTAATTTGTCGGTTCTTGTTGAGTGGTTCATGTAAGAAATTATAAGCTCAAGGTGTCAATTTTTACTGTTTTATTTTTGATTAAACTCTGGATATTTCAAATTCTTGGCCGGTGGACCTTTCTTTTTTTCTGACAAAGATGGATAAACTGAGTTTCAATTTTAATAACAGTGTATTTCAAGGAAATAGTTTTTCAGCAGTGTTGTCTTCACATTATTAATGTATTTGAATGGATGTTCTATGCTGCCATGGGTTGTACAATCTTTCACTAAAATTACAAAATATTAATGAATACAATAAAAAATATATTAAATATGTGATTGCCTGTATATACAAGCTTAGCTTTTTTGCAACTATACAATGTTTGAGATGGCTTCAACATTCCAGCTTTATGATTGTTTGAAATATATTCATAAAAGTCTCTTCAAATTAACATGATCAATTTTAATTAAACCTTGATTCCTTTTTTCTACGTTTTTATTTTGGCTTTGTTTGTCTGTTTTTTTTTAATATATCATGGAGATATCCATGTGTAAGGTTTTTTGTTCTCTCTCCTCTCTCTATCTCTCACTCTCCCTCTCTCTTCCTCTTTCTCTCTCTCTCTCTCTCCCCCTCTCTCACTCTCCCTCTCTCTCTCTCTCTCTCTCTCTCTCTCTCTCTCTCTCTCTCTCTCTCTCTCTCTCTCTCTCTCTCTCTCTCTCTCTCTCTCTCTCTCTCTCAGTCTGTCTGTCAAGCTGGTTGGATCGATTTACATATTATATTAAAAAAGAAAATAACGAGAAAACATTCGTATGCATCTCTGAATGCGCTGTATTTTCTTTGGCAGAGATTATTTAGATAACATGTTATCCAGATAATGAAAACAGAGGCAAAGGGGGTGGCATTTTGACAAGTCTACAACTCTCTCTCTCTCTCTCTCTCTCTCTCTCTCAGTCTGTCTGTCAAGCTGGTTGGATCGATTTACATATATATTAAAAAAGAAAATAACGAGAAAACATTCGTATGCATCTCTGAATGCGCTGTATTTTCTTTGGCAGAGATTATTTAGATAACATGTTATCCAGATAATGAAAACAGAGGCAAAGGGGGTGGCATTTTGACAAGTCTACAACTCTCTCTCTCTCTCTCTCTCTCTCTCTCTCTCTCTCTCTCTCTCTCTCTCTCTCTCTCTCTCTCTCTCTCTATCTCTCTCTCTTTCTTTCCCGTACCGGTACTCCCATTCCTGTTTCTGCTCACCTTCTATGTTCCTCTTCCTGCTCCTTCTGTTCATTTTTCCGTTTCTTTTGTCCCCTTTTCGCTCTATTGTTCATCTTCCTGCGCTCCCTCCTCCTCCTGTTTCTTCTGCTCTTCCTCTTCATCCTCCCGCCCATGTTTCTTTTTTTAGTTTGCGCCTCCTGTTACTCCGGCACCTTCACCTGCAAATGCGGCTCCTCCTCTTTCTTCTGTTACTTAGACTAATCGTCCTCCTGCTCAGGTTCCTCCTCATCCTGATTGTCCTCCCTCCTTTCATCCTCATTTTTCTTCTTCTTTTTTTCTTTTTGTTAATCTCCATCGGGCGCGAACTGACTAAAATGGTAGAGCGTTGGTCTCCTTGGTTCGAATCCCACGATTGGTAAGAAAACAACAACAACGATTTGTTCGATTTCGTCCCCCTTCTGGTTAGGTCGGTGTCAGTTGTGACTGGCTGAGGCGTGTGTGGCAGAAGGTAAAATTTTCAGACGTCAGTCTTTGGGCCAAACAATTTTCTCCTCCTCATCCTCCTTCATCTAACTCTACTTAGTTAGACATAGATCGATAGGTAGAGAATAATTATGTCATGATGTGTATGAACAAAGAAATAAGAATGGCAGAGAGGGTCTAGTACGGTACACGCAATCCTTGTGATAAACCTTGCTAGGCGTATACACGTAACGGGTACTTGTTACAGCGAAACAGATAGATAGCAGGCCTATACCGTAGATAAATTAATAAGCAAAAAAAGAAAAAAAAATATATATAATATATTATATACAACTGTATATATAATTATGTAGGCGATTGCGCTACCTACTGGTTGGGTCGGTGTCAGTATAATGTGACCGGCTGAGACAGGAGTCATGGCATCCCCGCCCTGTCTCGTGTGTGGCAGCACATAAAATTGTCAGACGTCAGTCTTGGGGCCCGTCCACAATATAGCCTATGTATTGCTGATGTTGGGCGTTAAACCAACTCAACAACAACAGCATTGGCCACATAATGAGAATGGAAGGCTTAGAATTAGAAGTAAATCGAGTACATTATTCATTTTTGAAAAAAAAAATAGAGGTAATACGGGGTAGATGAAGACAGCGCTAACAATTGACAGACAGTCTTGATGGATGGATGTATATGTTATACAAAACGTCTGTGTAATTTCGACAAACATTGATCGATATAGAAGCACACGACCGCCATGAAGCAAGGATGATGATGATGATGATGAGGACAGTACTAGGCTATAGTCACTACCTTTTCCATTTCCACAACTTTTTCTTCAAATGAGTTACACACGATAAATTTCATGGCCTAGCTCGGTAAGTGCATACAAGTCTGTAGATCTAAATCACTAAATTAGCGTCTGATCGAGATCTAGGAACTAGAATTTTGGAGCCCGACGTGTAAAACGTCCCATACTTTTGTTCAAATAAAATTCGTTGGTCGGACTGCCGAAAAAAGCAAAGCTATCTCCCCTAGTTTATATTGTCTAGGTATACAGGTGAGAAAGATCGATCTTGATTTAGATCTATCTAGATCTAGATCTATCTAGATCTAGATCTATCTAGATCTAGATCTAGATCTAGATCTAGAGTGTATTAAATATTTAAAGGCCTGTGGTAGACACTACGCAGTTTGCTTTGAGAAAGCCGCACTTCCCCCAACGAACTGCGCTGCAGCACCCATATCGATGGTAGACACAGCGCAACTTGCCAACTGCTGTACCCTTGATCTAGATCTATAAGGGAACACGGGGTTGTGGATTCCTAGACAAGGTGCAGCGCAGAAACTGAGAAAGTGCTACATTTTTGTGAAACGCTGGTAACACTGATAGATAGACATGTCGCGATACATTGTATATTGTAGCCTACGTGGGTTGATAAATGTAGAGCTGCTGGGTGAAAGACATGTTAAAACAGAGTTTCTGATTTAAATATGTTCTAGTTTACACATATCAAAGATGCGTGGAACTTAATCTATAGAGCGTCTGTTAAGTGGAGAGTGCATAATTTATTTAAAACGAAAGACAATGCTACTGGTGTAGTACTACCTTAGTCATCTCCTGTTGAAGCAAAATATTTGATGGGTGGTTGATTTATTGTTGAGTTTCTAGTTTGCTTTTTTGTTTTTAACTTTTAAAATATATTATAACTTTTCTGTTTACATTACATTAAATCTTAAAAACATTTTTTCTATCTATGATTATAAGTGAGGTTACGGTTAAAAGGGGGCAAGGGTTAAGATGCCTTAAAGACTACAGGACACCTGTCACTTAATTGTTTTGTTTTTTTAATCCTTGTTCGTTTGATGTACGGTTCTTGAAGTTATGGGCGAATCAGTTTTACCAATCCAGCATTGACACATGTGTAGATCTACATGTACTATGTAGACTTAATGCACATTCAGTTGGAGAGGTTACATATTCGTTCAGCTTCCCAATATTTACTTATAAGCTTGTCTGTATTTTTAGATCGAAAATCTCTCAAATGACTGAAACATTTTGCAAGCAATAATTATTTGTGAAAAATTCCTAACTAATAACATACAATTGAAAAAAATCCACCAACTACATAACAACCAGCCATGTTGGAATTGAAGTAAATTAAATGACTGATGAGCCCGCCAAAATTGGGTAGGAACTTGAACCTACTTTTGGTGCGGATACTGAAATCTTCCTTCCGCCATCTCTTTGTCATGCCGACTCACTGCGCCTGTGAATCTACAGTCAGGAAACGGTCAGCAAGATCAAGATCTAGACTCAGGACACAATGATGATGATCTTAACCTTACTGGGACGATGCGCTGATATTTCTGCTTTGCCGTGATAGAACTTGGGCTTCTGCCCGGCGCCCACTTTTAGTCTATAGGGCTCCGACTGTAGCTCTGTGGGTGTCCAGTATTAGTGGGTGACTTTGATCGATCTTGGGACATCATCTTGTCACAGTAAGCCTTGTCTTATTCACTTAGTACTGAGAGTTTCTATACTCAAAATATCGACCAATGGAAGGAAAGGTGCAACTTGCCCGGATTTGTCGGCTCCATCAGTCTTATGAGCAGGATAAAGTATGGGGAAGGAAACATGCAGACCATGGGGCATGAAGTCTGGTTTAGTGCTATGTTTGCTTATAAAAAGTTGAATGCTCTCTGTTACTGACTAGTGAAGAATCAGTCTCTGAGCTATTTTATGATTTAACTTATTATAAAAAAACACAGCCCTTATCTATAGCATGCAGTTTAGATGAAGTTCAGGGTAAGGAGAGGTGAAAACAATTTGTGGTTTGTGATCACATCATATCTGACAAGAGAGATTAGTATCTACTATCTATGATCTGACCGATCAGTGGTATGGGGTATGGCAACTCCTCTATAGATGAGTTTATGGCATTTGCTCTCTCTGATTTGACCAATTGGCAAAAAAAATTATGATACACTAATTGCACATTCTGTAGCTTAAGTTTTTAGAAAATATATATACTTGTGAGCCTCTTGAACAAACTGTCCTTATAATTTCACGCTATTGCTTGAACACCCTCAAAGCACTGCAGACTGAGCTCCTACAACTCTGTCGGTAGAAAAAATATCAAATGGTGAAAATTCTGCCTCTCTGGTATCTCATGTATGTAGCTGTCATCAATGCATACATCATCTACAAGGATACATGCTTCGTCCATTAAGCACCAAATCCATGTCCTATTTCCAATTCCACCCTGCGGTTGTTTGACTCATCTGAGAAAAGTTATTAAAAAGATCTGGAACTCAGGCTGGTCCTACAGATGCATCCATATTGGATATATAATTTACAAATGAGAATACAGAAATGATTTATAAACTAATGATTTTGGTAGTGCTGTTGTGCTTGTACCTAGCAACTCTTCACCCTGTAATGGCAATGGCAGTGTTTGCCTTCATGCCTTGCTTCATTGTCTTTTTTCGTGCCAAGAAAATGACAAGACCAAAGATATGAAGGCACTGTAGCATCTCAGTTGTTCTGAATAAGTTTGTCATTTTCTTTATATAAAAAGAATTACACACATCAAACACATGCTATTTTATGCTGCATGATGCAGATAAGAAAAGAGGGGGTGTAAAACAGTTGGAGTCATTAAATGTCCACCTTTTTTCTTCAGGTACTCATGATGTGAAAAGGTATCTTCAACAGTTATTTTGTGCAGAACTTGAATGGAATGGTTAAAAGGTTGCAGCCAGGGTTGATTTCTGGAGTGAGGGAACCATTGTGTTGCTGTGAGTACATCAATATGCATGGAGAGAAAACACACATCCTGGGTATCTGTTGCGACTGTGAGGCTCTTGATGATACTTTTGACAAGTAAGTAGCATTTAAATTCTAGTCAAACTTAATATTTGATACTACAGTGCTTATATAGAGTCAACAGTCATGATTACTGTTATGTTCTCCATGTCTCAAAAATTTGAATTGAATGAGTCATTGATTGTAAACATGTGTAATAATTTATGTCCAAGTTGAATATCCCTCAAAGGCACAAATAAAGATTTATCTTTTAAAATCTTATCGTTTCTTAAATCTTTTTTATCTGCATATGCATGAAAGCAAATTATGGAGAGAACATTCAATATAATTATAAGGAACTGCAGTATAATAAAAAGTTTTTCTTGACTAAGACTCAAAGTCTCAAGCTTCTAGGACATCCCTCTTCAGGTTGACATTTTGTGTATCTGCATTTCAGAGTAAATAGCGTTTTGTAATGAACAAAAATTCATAGGTTAGTTAAAACTGGTGTCTTTTTTTGTTAATATGTCTTACTTTTTCTATATAGTTGGACGGAGCACCCTTTTTTGTATCTGCTTTGGAGCTGTGTTAAGTGTGTTTTTGTAACATTTATGGCCAATGTGTTTTGGTTTCAGAATTTTCAAATGTGAACCAGTGCCAGACTCGACTGTTGACAAACTGCTGAGTGTGCTTGGAGACCGCCTTCGTGTCCCAACATTCTTCGGTGCTGGAGCAGTCAAAGTCAGGCCTGACATCCTCACACCAATTTTGGTAGTGCCGTCGTGCTTATACCTAGCCACTCTTCACCCTGTGATGACAATAGCAGTGTTTGCCTTCATGCCTTGCTTCATTGTGTTTTTTCATGCCTTATGGCGAAGGGCGCAACAAGATGCACCTACGTTTTTCTTCTACTCGTGGGGGCTAACATCTGTCATTTCTGCCTATGTTGTGTTTCAAGTAAGTTGAGTTTCCCTTGATTTTTATTTTACTTTATCAATTAATTTTTTTTGTATGTCCAAAAAAAAGAGCTTTAAGATCAGTCATTTTTAGGAGGGTTATAAATTATAATGTAGGAACTTATGCTGAGATATAATCTGCTTACACATGTTACACTAGTGAATTGCTATATTCTTCTCTCGATAAGTAAAAAAAAAGTATGCAGAATTGTTGTTTATGTTGGCTGTGCGCAGTTTTTGTTTTGCTGGGCTGCTTTCAATTAATCATGTTTTCTTTATTTTATTGTTTTGATCCCTCCTAGTGTTTTGTTGTGGCTTTCCGTGAAGTCTTATTGTGGGAGATCCTCATGGTGTTCACAATGATGCTTGTCATGTTCTACTTCCTGTACCTCACCCGGAGAAACCCAGATTTGCAAAGGATTGTGCTCAAGCCTAGGCAGGGTCACAAGAGGACTCAGTCAAACATGCCACACATAAAAACCATGGTATCCTCACTCATCAAATATGAACAATGCTTTGTCTAATGCTTTCTGTGCACTCTTTTAGATTCTGCAAACTATTTGAGGAAGAAAATAGAATTATTAAGTTTAAGTGAAATGCACATAGCAAATTCTTTAGAGATTGGCACATCATAATTCACATTGTCAAATTTTCATGCTGCTGTCACAGGGTGTCTCTGTCTGTCTGTCTGTCTGTCTGTCTGTCTGTCTCTCTCTCTCTCTCTCTCTCTCTCTCTCTCTCTCTCTCTCTCTCTCTCTCTCTCTCTCTCTCTCTCTCTCTCTCTCTCTCTCTCTCTCTCTCTCTCTCTCTCTCTCTCTCTCTCTCTCTCTCTCTCTCTCTCTGATACTCTCATACACACATACTATGTCTAACAGTCATCAATATGTTTTCTGGCATTCCATACCACATTCTAAAAATATACGGTATAATCCGCTTATATCGACATGCTGTAGAAAAAGGGTTTGATGTTGATGTATAAAAATGTCGATATAACAAAAATACATAACCAAAGCGGGAAAAAAACGAAGGGGAGGTAGTTGCTAACGGGACTACTATATTATTTTTTTATACACAGTTGCTTCCCTTGAATAATCTACCTGAGAAATGGGGAGGGGGAATAATTGTTGATTTATAGTAGTAGTAGTATAAGTTTTTCCCTTTTTAAATTTTTTGTTCTGGCACGCCTTTATTTCACTTCAAATCACTAATCAGTTTTTTAAAAAAAAGCGACAGACGTATGGTTGTAATAGTGAGGTAGTTAGGGAGGTGTATGCAATGCAAGTGATGGCGAAGGGGTATTATCTTTGGTTTAACATTTACAATGTGCTGATACTGTTATCCTTTAAGGATACAAAAGCAAAACAAAAAATGGGAGGGGATATCCAGTGCCATCTTTATTCCAATTTCTTGAAGAAATCATTTATCTTTTTTTTTGGACTGGCTGGCTTGGATTTGCTTTTTCAGTAGCTTTTTCTTGTCACATCGGCAAGGAGTCTAATTTTCACTTAATATTTTTAGTCTTTACTCAGTGACTTGTATAGAGCAGATGAGCTAGAAACTAGACCACTATCAATATCATGCGTTAGTGTCCAGTGTGCGCCTCGTGTATGCTGTTGCTAGGTACCAACCAGAACCCCTATCCCACTAGGCCT
Source organism: Elysia chlorotica (assembly GCA_003991915.1). Classification (NCBI taxonomy): domain Eukaryota; kingdom Metazoa; phylum Mollusca; class Gastropoda; family Plakobranchidae; genus Elysia; species Elysia chlorotica. Next base: position 44,878 of record RQTK01000408.1, read on the forward strand.
ACACACTGGCACAAACTTTACTCAGGTCTGAAGGTTTAATAACTGCTTGCTGAGGTACGAAAGGCAAGGGGTACGGCATTGATCAGGGCGCTTGATGGGAAGTGGGGGGAGGGGGGGAGGGGGGGTATAATATTATGCACTGTGACCCACTAAAGACTAATGTGTTGATGTAGGCCTAGAGGCTCACTTGGCTAGCATGTGGAATAACAAAAAACTGATTTGTTGGCTTTTACCAACAGGTACGGAAAGCACGTCGATAAAGAGGAGTGGGCACAAAAAAGAAAGTCGATTTAAGAAAAATTATTAAATTAAGATATCTTAGGAAAAATTTGGTAATTTCAAAAGATATATAAAATGTCAATAAATAGAATGTCCATAATTATAAGTGGATTATACTGTATATGTACTATTTTATGCCCTCAAAATAAATAAAATGAATTTGACAAATTTTATTTACAGAAACCCAGTAGCTCTTCAACCAGTATTACAATAGCAGAAACATCAAACATGGACTCTAATGTAAAGTGGATGGATTCGCGTACAGGTGCAGGTAAGGGAAGAAAAAGGTGTTAATTATTGTAAATCCTTGTTAAACTTACAACCTTCTTTGAACGGACATCAAATGTGATTCGCAAATTCCTCAACTGATTGTGTGAAGGCTTAGAAAAAAAAAAGGGGGGGGCGAGGGAAAGTGAGAAATATAAATATCAGGGATCACAGTTTTGACGTGATATTTAGAACACATCATTACATCAGCACTTATCGCACTGAAAGACATGAACATGTTGACCTCATACCCAGAGCTAGACATGTAGCTTTTAATCGAGTAGGCGTTTTAAACAAACAAAAGTATTGCCCCAGACCTACCACAGCCGCTCCTTTGTGGGCAACCACTGCCACAAGTATTTACAGCCAGACGTTTACTCTCACCTCACACACATAATAATCAAACACACTCAAGCAATGACATTGAATTTAAGTGACAAGTTTGATATACACGAACAGAACATTTACATTCAATATTTGAAGTTAAAGCATTTAATGTCACTCATTCTACATTTTATACCTGATCTAGACACGCATATCTTTTAAAATATGAAACTTAAACAAACGTTGTTTAGTTCTTTTGTTTTTCCTGTGACATTATTAAGATATCGCACTTAATACTCACTTATCTAAACCACTTATTATGAGGGCACTAAATTCAGTAACAGACCTCGACGCTGCAGTTAATGGAGAGGTGAAATGATCCCCTCGTGACCCCCATTAAGATAAGGTGAGCATGGCTGCATGCGACTTGGTCTGGCTCATCTAAAATTCTGCTCTTAAAGCGCCTGCCTGTGAATTTGTGACTTTAAAAAAAATTTGCCTTTCAAAATCGGTCTGAATCAAAAACCTAGAAAATTTTTGCCAATTGCTACCAAGCTTTTTACTTGGGGGCCTTAAACTTTTAGTATAATATTGGCCCCAGTTTCATAGACTTGTAAGCTGATACTTCGTTTTCTGCAAGAGGTGCAATGATAAACCCCACCAAACATCACAGTATATCATTCTGTTGAGGGCAACTGGCAACTCTTTATTATAGAAGTTGATAAATGGGGTTAGTATATAGAAATTGGATTGTGATGTAAAGAGTTCTTTAGGGAGAATAGTAGCAATTCGCAACTGAAATATATTTACCTGAAAGATTTGTTTTATAGGAAAGTAAAAAGTTAAAAGAAAGATTAAAAAAGATTTGTTATCTATTGACCTGCTTGCTCGTAAATCATTCTGAATATTTTCAAGTTCAATTTATTTCCGAACAAGATAAATAAAATTATTTCATAGTATCAAACCAATGAAATGAGGAGGCGTGCTAGTGCAAGTGGTAGAGCATCCTTCTCCCAATCGCGAGGTCCCGTGTACAAGCCCACATTCAAACTGTATTTATTTATTAATACATTTTTTGTGCATCTTTATGTTTTTAGGGAAAGCAGAGGGTCCTCCTAGATCTGGTTTCTGCAAGATATGTGATGCATACATTACGGTCAGAGATCACCATTGTGTGTGGTGAGTAAAGCTAGTCTTTTCATCAGGAAGAAAAATTAGATGGAGGTTATATTCAAGTAAGGACAAGCCTATTTTTCATAAGCCTTTTTAACTCAAATACACAGATACATCTATCTCCTTGAGATCATTTATACTGATGTGAAAGTATATTATATTTTGTATCAGCCAATCGGCAAGTTTGGGATCTAGTACATTTTTATTCTAAGAAAATCGATACTAAAAGTGCCTGACAAGGATTAAAAATAGCTGCAGGAATAGCTTCAAGGATAAAGGACTACGGAAACGCAATATACAAACGACCTGAAAGATTTTTACAGCCGTATCGACAAATATGATTTTTCCCCAACACCTCTTAAACTTAAGAGGAAACTCAGTGTAAATTATGACCTAATCCTATAAGTGGAAGAAAATTATGTGCGTGAAGTATTTTAGCGTCTCAACAGACACAAAGCTAAGAGGCAGGAAAAAATTACTACCAACACGCTCAAACATTTTTGTAATGAGCTGTCAGGCGCTTTCACCACTCTCGTCTCGCTCCGTCAGTCGCAAGTACCACACAGTGGAAGACTGCCGAGGTTACCCCTGAGCTAAAAAAGACAATGTTTAAAAGCATGAACGACCTCCGACCTTTAGCCTTAACTTCTGTTGTTATTAACTGTTTTGAAAAGATAATCCTAAAAATATGGAAAAAAAGAAGTTGAGAACCATCTTGGCCATATTCAATTTGCCCATAGACCAGCTGTAGTGTTGAAGACAGTTCTAGTTTTTGTGAATAATTCTATAAAACACCGAGAGAAGGCAGGGACACGTGTGCATGTTCTGTTTATAGATTTTTCATCAGTATTCAACACCATACAGCCAGACATCATGGTTGAAAAATTTATTTCCCCAAACGTTAACAATGATCTTATTTCATGGATCTTAGAATTTTTAATACAGCGAAAACAATATGTCCATTTTCTACAATTTGTGAAATGAATACGGGAGCACCCCAGGGTTGTGTTCTATCCCCCACTCCGTACACACTGTACACAAATGACTACGCTACACACCAAACCGACACAACTCTCTTAAAATTTGCAGACGATTCTGCTCTTCAGGGCTTTTTTACGACCATGTAAGATTAATGAGAAAATAGCTGTGCTGCTTGCTCACTAAGAGTTTAGAGAAACATGAATTGTTTTATTTTGTTTGAATATGTTCACCAGGATAAACACATGTATTGGAGCCAGCAACCACCGCTACTTCCTGCTGGCGATGTTGATGTTCATCATCACGGGATCGTATGCGTGTCATCTCACGTTCACCACTATCTGTACACCTACCATGTACTTATCACCAGGATAAATGCGTGTATTGGAGCCAGCAACCATCGCTACTTCCTGCTGGCGATGTTGATGTTCATCATCACGGGATCGTATGCGTGTCATCTCACGTTCACCACTATCTGTACACCTACCATGTACTTTGATTGGTTCTTACTACCAAATGATTGTCGCTGGCTTTATGCAGACTTTTTGTAAGTATTTTCCTTAGATATTTTTAGAAGCCATCGCCATGTAAGGAATTATAGATTACTCTGTTATTTTAATTTGATAAAATTAGTAGAACTGGTAGTAATCATGGTAATATTTGTTCATGAATGCTGGGACTCGATTTTGGAATAAACATTTCCTGCAGGTGCATATATATCAGTAAACACTCTAGCTCAAGACCAGCAAGGTACAATGGTCTCCACAAACATGTTGCCTCAAGCTTTGTGATTATGATTTATGATTTATTAGCATTATCTCCTCCTTAGCAATATCAGGCCAGCAAGACTGTTTGGCAGTGGTCTCCTTAGCAACGAGGAAGCATCGAGAAGTGTCTATTACGAATTTAAATCGATCATAGTTCTTGTTTCTCAAGTTTTCGCTCGATAATCGTCAATTCGTCATTCAAATCTGTTTCGTTTGTTGACTAGATCGCAATTTTGGAACCTGCTTTCTCAGATCTCTGGATTTATCATGTGTGAATCTATTTGCATCAACTAGATCTAGATCAATCTTCTTTTAGATTTGTTATCATGCCGGGACATTGGATCTGAAGGTAGTGGGGAGAAGTGCTCGAAGTAAGTTTAAGTGGACTTGGTTGGAAGAAAAAGACTGCAACGAGGATTTTCTTTCGGAGTACGTAAGGAAGCTAGCACAGCCCTCTGTTGCATTTTGTATTCATTGCCAGCAAAGTTTGGATTACGGTGTCAAAGGAAAGTCGGTCATAAAAAGAGATTTTGAAAGTGCGTCACACGAGAGAAAAAGAAATTCTGTCAACACAACCCAGTCGTTACCAGCTGTTTTTCAAGAAAATGCTAGTCTTGAGAGAGGAGAAACTTGGACCATTCCGAATCCTCTTCCTTATGGTGTTTCTACCAATGTGACAGACATATGGAGCCCATATGGAAATTAGAAGACAACACTATAAATTACATCTCTTGGCAAATATTAGAAAGAACAAGTCCACTCACCATCATCAAAAAAGTGTGCACTATGTCCGAGTGAAAAGTTTTTAATTTGACTAAAAAAACCTGGCCTCAACAAATGAAACGAAATGCTCTCCACCTGCATGCACAGAAAACAAAACAACATCTGCTGAACTAGACAAAGATGAAAAAAAACAACAACACAAAAACTAAGGAAAAGGAACTGTGCAGCAACAGCATGGATGCTCTTCAAAAACACTTGTGTAGGAACATGGTTAAAGATAGATCATTGTCATATATATATATAAATCTTCAAAAACATGTGTGTAGGAACATGGTTAAAGATAGATCATTGTCATATATATATGTATCAATCTTTAAACCTAATTATTTCTAGTGTGCTAAAATATCTGGGCTGGTTATCAATCCTTGAAAAGATAAAGAAATAGTAATAAAAAAATGGATCCATCATTATTGGTTTTGCTGTCTCCTCCCCAGAACATCTATTTGCTTTGTAACGGCCCTCTACGCCGCCATTGGTGTGTCCTGCATGTGTGTGGCCTTTATTTACCAGTTTGCCCTCATTAGCCAGAACGTCACGGCACATGAGCTCGCCAGGGCCCGGGGACTTGGGCTCGTGTCCTTCGGGGGTCTCTTCGCTCAGGACAACCCGAACAATCACGGACTGATACGCAACTGGGTCGACTTCTGGTTGAGCACATCAGGCCGGTCAGGACTAGATGCCTACAAGGAGGCCTTGTAGCCTTGATAGGGTGTGTGTGTGTGTTTGCAAATGGAACAGGAGTTTGAAAGAGGAATAAGGTACTAGATGTGACTGGTTTATAATTTATCAGGAATTCGTGTTTACAAAAAATATCAGCTGATTGATTTTTTTTATTTGTCTGAGAGTGAGAGCTTTTTAAAGAAAATCAGGAATTTTGTTTTCTTTACTGTTTGTTGTCTCTTTAAATGCTGTTATGTAAAACCATGGCTTAGAAATATGGGGGAAGCAAACGGGTGTAAATAATGTAGACCAACAAAGCTCAAAGTGATCTTTCTAAATTATCACAATGAAATCTTGTTGTTCATTTACTCTTTTTTGTGTGGCTATGGGGACATTGCTTCAGGCTGAATCCAAAGGAGGCAAGTGAACATAAAATGAGGTCAATATTTTCAGTGTGCTATTCTTTAACTTACTGCATTTAGTGTGGCTCTAGAGAGAATGCACCAGTCATTTTTCTTACTAAGAAAGATAATATATATGAATTTTTTTGGGGTATTATTTTTTTACAGATGTTTTTATCATAAACTTAATTGTTTTTTTTTTAACAGTATTGTTTTGATGTAGTACGCTCTTTTAATTTGTGAAATTTTTAAATTTTACTCCACTGTGAGATATGAAAAATATCTAAACTAAATAGAAAAACTTTTCCAAAGATATAGGCACATAAAATTCTAGGAATTCTTTTGCCGTCTTTTTAAACATAAGAATTTCCTGTTTTTGGGTATCAATTTGTTTTTCAAACAAAAGAGTTTTGTTCATTTTCGACTTTGGTCTGTGTTTGACTTTTTGCTCTTTATGAAAGAATTTCTATGCGCAGCATTGGATTTTGTTTTGTTTTTATTTTGATGAAAGCACAGGTTAGTTTTCATGAAAGTCCTCCTGTAGTATAAAAGTTTCAAATTGTTAAATGGACGTTGCATTGCATTAAGTTATGTTTTTAAAGATGACAGTAGAATTTTTTCTGGAGCAATGTTTTTGTTTAATTTTTTTTTTCTTGTAGTCTTTATTGGACCAGACAGGTTATTTCTTTTCTTTCCTCCCAAATAAACTGCATTTAAAAAGTGATCCATCAGGAAAGATATTAAAGAAACTGTCCATGCAGATTATATCACTTTTATTAATATTGTATGTCGAAAATGCTGTCAAACCATTCTCAACTTCAAAGTTGGTTGGTTGGGTTTTTACCGTCCAATATCAGCAACTTATGGCTATATCGTGGACAGGCCCCAAGACGGACGTCTGACAATTTTATGTGCTGCCACACACGAGACAGGGTGGGGATACCATGACTCCTGTCTCAGCCGGTCACCTCAACTTCAAAGTAAATGCAGAAAAAAAAATGGGTAGAGCTGATGGAATCCTCCTTCGACCTTTCTCAATTTACCTGAATAAACGCCTTACTAACACCAAATTCTACTTTGAAGAGGCAAGGAGTTGGGATACCAGTTGGTTACACAAACACTTCAACACGAACAATAGCTTCTGATGAGCTGACCAAAAGCGTGAGAGGTAGAGTGACTAATACAAATCTTCAAGTAATAAACTTCTGAATTTCATCAGAAACTCCTCAAATCAACCAGCACACTACAAGTGCACATGATGTGCAAACCTATTTATATTGCTGCACTGTAAAAGACTGAGCAAAAATATGAGACTCAATTCAGGTAAATAAAAACACAATCAGTTTCTAATTATAATATGCAAAAAAGTGAGCATTATGCACGGATTGTATGGAATAAGCTGCTAAAGACTCAAGAAATCAGTAAACATTACAGTGAATATTATAATCTGAACACAGTAAGAAACAATAAGCCATATGAAGGTAGATGCATTTATAAAGAATATCTTTTCTTCCATCATGGTATCCCCGCCCTGTCTCGTGAATGGCAGCAGATAAAATTGTCAAACGTCAGTTTTGGGACCTATCTACAATATAGCCCACATAGTACTGACGTTGTACGTTAAACAAACTGAACTCCACGTGTCTTGTTAGCCTGTGATCTTGCCTTGCTTTCATAGTAAGGTTATTTCTTTCATTAAAAGACCAGGCTTACTTGTACTTCTTTCATTTATCTTTTGTTTTGTGTTTTTCAACATGAAAGCCAACTGAGACCATTTCTAATTGTCTGATTGATACTTAGAGTTTTTTTTAAACAAACGATCACTACCTGAGTTATTTATGATAAGTGTAGAGAGTTTAGAGGGAACTATCTCTCCAGTTTGGTTCTAGACACTGGTGGTTACCAACAAATTCAAATTTCAAACATCTGAATGTCTACCAGTGAAAAAACTGGATATCGGTTTCCACTTCCAGCAACTTTTTATAGCTGGGCCTTTCCATAAAGTTTTTAATGTCAGGAAAACTATAAGAAAGAAAAACAGACTTCTAATAAACATAATGGAAAAGCATACATCCCTCTAAACATAGACAAAGTACTCTATTCTGACCTTTTTCATTTTCCTGAAAAGGTTATCTGTGGTTCCTAAATTGATAGAGTTAAATCTAGCAATGCTCCTTCACACCTAAAAATGACTTCAAAAGTCGGTATTATGACCTGCGCCTAGTTCAAGCTGCTTGCAGCACACAGTTGTACTAAGGTGAGACGTGAAGTGCTGTGCTGGACTGCACAACAAGGGCACACTTTCCCTGCCGATCAAAACAAACTTTTTGGAAAATATCCCTATACAAAAGCCATTTGGAGTTATCTAGCCTTGTTCTGTTGGTTTATAATAAAAATAATGATCAACTAAGACATTTTCTATTACGTGGTACAGTTCTATTACGTGGTACAGTGTATTGCCAATTTGAACAATCTTTGACAACAAACATAATTATTATAAAACAATCCAGGCTTTTGATAAACCATGTCAAAACTTCTTGGGAAAATATTCTTTTGTTGTTTTAAATTTCAGATGGAGTGGTATTATATTTATTTTTGTATGTCTAGTCTATTAATTTATAGAGTTGTGTACATGTATTTGTTAAACTTGATGGCTAATATAAATACTGTTTTCATGGTTTTAATTATCCCATAAATAGCTCTTTTGAAAAGTACAATTTTTTAAGTATATAATGAAGATTAATTTTCCACACTCTGTGTTATTTTTCATTTGTATATTTTGATTATTATAAATCCTTAAAGTTTTGTTTCAGAAATCAAACCTGAACAGATTTGATGTGACATTAAATTTTTGTGATTTTCAAACGTGCTTACAGAACAAGTTCATTTAACAGTTAATGTTCTTATATCCATTTAGAGCCTTCTAACTGACTCTCTCTCTCTCTCTCTCTCTCTCTCTCTCTCTCTCCCCCCTCACCTTTGGTTTAATAATTCAGTAATGAATCTTTCTCCCTCTCCTCTTGTGTATGCATATGTGCGTCTAAAAGTCTAAAAGTTTCTCTGTGTAAAGCATTTTTAAAGTTTATAATGAAGTTTTAATTTTCCACACTCTGTGTTATTTTTCATTTGTATATTTTGATTATTATAAATCCTTAAAGTTTTGTTTCAGAAATCAAACCTGAACAGATTTGATGTGACATTAAATTTTTGTGATTTTCAAACGTGCTTACAGAACAAGTTCATTTAACAGTTAATGTTCTTATATCCATTTAGAGCCTTCTAACTGACTCTCTCTCTCTCTCTCTCTCTCTCTCTCTCTCTCTCTCTCTCTCTCTTCTCTCTCCCCTCCCCTTTCTTCTTTTTACATGTATCCACCCTCTTTCTCCCTCTCCTCTTGTGTGTGCATATGTGCGTCTAAAAGTCTAAAAGTTTCTCTGTGTAAAGCCTGTAAATATCATTTTTTGGTTATCAACAATATCACATTTTTTTTACACTTGACTTTAAATGTGGTTTTATTTTATTGTCATAAGATCACCACTTACTGGTTGGGTTGGTGTTATATAATGTGACCGTTACGAGAAAGGAGTCCTGTATCCACAGAACTTGTCAGATGTTATTTCTGAGACACATTGCCATATAGGAACTTCCTTGGAAACCTAGGAGACATTAAACTAGAATGTCATATGATTAATTGCCCTGCTTGTGATAGATTTTTTTTTCTTTGTTAAGTTTTAAGCCATTACAATTAAAAAAAACCCCAAAACAAAGCAAATTATTGTAGTTTGAACTTGTGTGATTCTGAAAAATTTATGTCTAAGATATTAGACACTTCAAAGATACCATTTTCCTCTGTCTCATAAATGTAATGCATTTTCAAAATGAAATAATTTTGTACCGGTATAGAGAGCTAACTTGAATTGTTCTGGTACTACTAATGCTGTAAATCATTATGTTCTGTTTGAATGCACAAGTCCTGTTGTCAAATGTTTTTCCCCATCTCTAATCTGTATGTCTGTGGGTTTCACTTGGGAGAGTTGTCAGGTTCACTCCCTTTTTTTCTTCTTCTTTTCTTACATTTTTTCCCCACTTTCTCCTGCTCCTCCTCCTTCTTCCCCTTTTTCTCCTCTTTAGTTCATCTTCGTTTCATCTTAAAGTGAGACAAATCAAGTTGTGTTTATGGAGTTCTCTGCTATGATAGATAAAGATATCAATTTTTAACAGAGAAAATGTTTCTGGGAAATGTATGATTGTGCATGTGTACGCATGCGTGTGTAGTAAAGAATCTTGTATGGATATTTGACCTCTTTCCATAACTATAACAATTTTTAAGAGATGTTTAATATGATTTGCTTTGTTTTATTGATAAGTCAAATGGAGGGCTTATTCAAAACAACTTTTGTTTCCGTTTCCATTTTTATACACGCTTTACCACAGATTGATTTTGAATGCAATGAACTTACTAAGTACATAACATTGTTTCTATTAAATTTTCAAAATAGTGTTTCAGCCTTGTCTTTATTTTCTTTCGTTCTGTGTAAGTTGCAGGGATCCAACTTGAATAAGAACTTGATAAAATACATTTCTGATCCTTGGAAAATCAGAGAAGGGTGGCAGTCTCTCAATCAATGTAACTGACTTTAAATTGTTGTTTTTATTTAATCTATAAAATGTATCAAGGAGATGTCGATTTTATTTTAAACGTAGTTAAAACTCTTGCAGAGGTTCATTTTGGATTGAATGAATTGAAAGGTGAATCAAACTTATTGCTGCTTGGTATAATCCAAGCGAAAATTGTATACTAGAACTTGAGAAATATTTCTTGATCTTCTGAGCAAAAGATATACATAATGTATACTTCAGTTGGTCATTCCAGTATTAGGCAACCTAGATTTATAATGAAGCATGTTGTTTGCATTGAATACTCACGATTTTCGTATGTGGAGGCATTTTTTTTTACAGCCATTCATCTGCAATGTCAGTCAGATGGTGGTTAGAAAACTATTATTGTAGCGCCACTTGCAACTACTAGTTACCAACCAACTGTGCAGGTACCGATACACTCTTCCTCTTCTTTTTTCTTCTTCTTCTTCTTCTTCTTCTTCTTCTTCTTCTTCTTCTTCTTCTTCTTCTTCTTCTTCTTCTTCTTCTTCTTCTTTTCCTTCTACCATCTACGACCTTGTTTTTTTGTGTGCATAATTATGGTTATTTGATCGTGGTTGCAAAGAATAACCGCTTGCTTTCATGCACAACGAACCCTCCTGGAGAAAACTGGACTTCTACGCCAAGCATGCGTTCCTGTGATGTCATCACTTTTAGAGTGTATGTGTGTGGTCATAGGTGAAAGTATGGTCTTAGGTGAAAGTATGGTCTTAGGTGAAAAGGCACGGTGTCGGCTTTGCAACTTGTATATAGCTAGACCTAAAGCAAAAACTTGGAATCACGAAAAGATCTAACACCCTTATACTAGCATCCTAAGTCGCATGATGATAAACAAGTATTGTAATTGAGGAGATGCCTCACCTCGATTTACGCTTCATTCATTTAAATATTTTGGTTCACTTTTGTTCGTATGTACCGCAAGCCATGTGCAACATTATTTATAATGCGCTGTTTTTAACTTGGTAGACATATATTGTCTAAGAGACAATGGCTATTTTGAAATTAGGTATTATAATAATTCACAACTGCATTGTACATATTGCGACCAGATCATTTTAAAATTAGAATTTTTTTGCAATAGTTCATGCATTTTATCAGTTTAAAAAACTTCCCTATATCTAAACGTACTAAAACACCCTTCGTTTATGTTTTTGTATCAACTTTTGAAAAGATATTAAAAATAAACAGCAGATGGCAGCTATCTTGGATTTTACATGGATTTGATCAAGATGACATTTTAATTCCCTCAGTCGCTAGCATCATTATTTGGTCCCTAGGTCTAGCTCCGTCTGTTAAAGCCTCTATAGTTGTTGGCCTGCTTCTTTGTATCATACTACTACTACTACTACTACTACTACTACTACTACTACAACAACAACAACTACTACTACTACTACTACTACTACTACGGTACTACTACTACTACTACTACTACTACTACTACTACTACTACTACTACTACTACTACTACTACTACTACTACTACTACTACTACCACCATGGTAGTGGTATTTATATAATCTATTTCACTATTCGGCTCATCCGATAATTTATATACTTCATTATTACCACTTTTCATTGGAACAATAAGGTTATAAATATCGACTGCAGTTATCTTCTTACATCTGAAAAAAAACATTGTCGACTGCTACTTTTAAGATCAGGCAAGTGAGGAGATGAAAATGCACACCTTCCTTTTAAAAAAAAACACACGCCTGAACAGTCAAAATAATGTGAGCCTGAGGCCTTAACTAGGGGTTTTCCCCTACCCCCCTATGTCTGGGTCGACATGAACTTTACGTGTGGAAATGAAGTAAAGTGATTCATTGGAATAATTGTACTGAACTGTTCCATGGCCTATCTCCTCACAAGATCTCTGAAACCAAGACCAAAAACGGTGCTTCAGCTTCAACTAAATCGAATATGAAATTGGGATTGATTCACTTAATAATAATAATAATAATAATAATAATAATAATAATAATAATAATAATAATAATAATAATAATAATAATAATAATAATACTATTGTCATCAGAGGGGATTTATGACACTGCTTGTCATCAGAGGGGATTTATGACACTGCTTGTCATCAGAGGGGATTTATGACACTGCTTGTCATCAGAGGGGATTTATGACACTGCTTGTCATCAGAGGGGATTTATGACACTGCTTGTCATCAGAGGGGATTTATGACACTGCTTGTCATCAGAGGGGATTTATGACACTGCTTGTCATCAGAGGGGATTTATGACACTGCTTGTCATCAGAGGGGATTTATGACACTGCTTGTCATCAGAGGGGATTTATGACACTGCTTGTCATCAGAGGGGATTTATGACACTGCTTGTCATCAGAGGGGATTTATGACACTGCTTGTCATCAGAGGGGATTTATGACACTGCTTGTCATCAGAGGGGATTTATGACACTGCTTGTCATCAGAGGGGATTTATGACACTGCTTGTCATCAGAGGGGATTTATGACACTGCTTGTCATCAGAGGGGATTTATGACACTGCTTGTCATCAGAGGGGATTCATGATACTGCTTGTCATCAGAGGGGATTTATGATACTGCTTGTCATCAGAGGAGATTTATGACACTGCTTGTCATCAGAGGGGATTTATGACACTGCTTGTCATCAGAGGAGATTTATGATACTGCTTGTCATCAGAGGGGATTTATGATACTGCTTGTCATCAGAGGGGATTTATGACACTGCTTGTCATCAGAGGGGATTTATGACACTGCTTGTCATCAGAGGGGATTCATGATACTGCTTGTCATCAGAGGGGATTTATGACACTGCTTGTCATCAGAGGGGATTTATGACACTGCTTGTCATCAGAGGGGATTTTTGATACTGCTTGTCATCAAAAGGGATTTATAACACTGCTTGTCATCAGAGGGGATTTATGATACTGCTTGTCATCAGAAAAGATGTGTGATACTGCTTGTCATCAGAGTAGATGTGTGATACTGCTTGTCATCAGAGGAGATGTATGATACTGCTTGTCATCAGAGAAGATTTATGATACTGCTTGTCATCAGAGGAGATTTATGATACTGCTTGTCATCAGAGAAGATTTATGATACTGCTTGTCATCAGAGTAGATGGGTGACACTGCTTGTCATCAGAAAGGATTTGTGACACTGCTTGTCATTAAGGAGGCCTGGTAGCCAAGTTTCAACCATGTTGGCCGTGGCATTGGGTTAAGGGACGAACATGTTGGTCTTAGATCTTATCATCCCCTTTCATTAAACTTTCATGTAAGACACATATTCAAATCCTGATTAAAAAGCTAACCAAAGGCCCTCATTTTAAAGGAAATTTAAGTCTTTCGATGTCCACTAAAACATAATCAACATTAATTATGTCTCATGTATTCAAATTTTAATATCTCTTGGAATTACATGTTATGGAGGAAACATATCGAAACTCAATCTCAAAGAGTAGACAGAATAAAAAAGAAAGCTTCCCAAATTATTGGCCCTTTCAAAGACATGCATGTTTTGCAACTAATGAAGAAAGCTAATTGTGTAACATCAGACATAAACCACCCTTTTCAAATTGAATATGAGACATCGAAAAGAAGCGAGCGACAGATTAATATAAAAAAGGCCATAACAGACAGATATAAAATCTCATTTGTACCAGCCTCCGTCAAATTGTTGCAAATTTGATATACTTAGAGGACTTGTGTTTATTGGGTTAAAACTTAAACATGCCGAAAGAGGTATGTAAATTCTTGTATATATGCGGAAAGAGATGTGTGAGTTATTGTATATATGCGGAAAGAGCTATGTGAATTCGTGTATATATGCGAAAAGAGCTATGTGAATTCGTGTATATATGCGGAAAGAACTATGTGAATTCTTGTATATATGCGGAAAGAGCTATGTGAATTCTTGTATATATGCGGAAAGAGATGTGTGAATTCTTGTATATATGCGGAAAGAGATGTGTGAGTTATTGTATATATGCGGAAAGAGATATGTGAATTCTTGAATAATTATGCCTCAAGAGGTATGTGTTTCTAAGTCATAACTATGTATGTCTGGCAGTGTCTAATTTAAACAGTTTTACACGTGAATGTAAAATGCGTAATTAATTTTATGTTTTGTTTCTCTCACTTATGTATACCTGATAGTGTGATATTGGATCAAATGTATCATTGTACGACAAAGAGAAATTTCCCTATGGCATAATAAAGGCTTATCTTATCTTATGAATGGGTGAGGACAATCGGGTGGCATTTTCACAAACAAAAATAAATCTCGTAGTAAAAACGACCACTGTTTTTCATTGTTCTCAAACATTTAAAATGTCAAAACATGATATTGCGTTTCTTGTACTTTCTACTCTTTTAGCGCCACAACCTCTATCTTTTGCTGCCAGTTCTCTTGTCTTGTGTGTTTTGAAAATGTAAATCGACATTAATTTTATAACCCTCTTGCATTCCAAAACCAAGGTACACGATACGCGGTTCTTGAATTAGCATGTCATTTTTTGAAACTCAATTTCTATAAAAGTCTATGTAGATTTTGGATTTGACTGTATTTTATAACCCCTTCATATCCCAGTCGAAATATAAACATGGGCAAAGCACCGGCGTGAACTTACTGAACCGGGAAAACCCCCATGTTTAGATCTGCGCTTTGTAGTAGTGTTTATTATAGGATTGAAGAGAACAGCAATTAAGGTTCCCGTAGGGCCTTAGAAACTCTAGCTATCCAATCTATTGAACCTGGCCCTACTTAGGCCTTATTATTATTATTATTATTATTATTATTATTATTATTATTATTATGTCTATTTCTGTAACCACAAAGGTTTGCTTCGCAGTTTTTCAATGTCAATATTAGGCCTAAGTAGGGCCAGGTTCAATAACTATGTGTCCGGCAGGCGAACAAATAGCCCACAAGTTATTCATCCGGCAGCCTTGGGTTGGAGTTGCTTGGTGATCCATCTATTGGTTGTAACAGCTGTGTCAGTAATGGGACCTTGTGAGGTGCTTAAATCTTAGAGTGGCACCAAAATCACTACATTTTATTCTGATGTGTGCAAGTACACTTTGCAGCTGTTAATGTGTGGCTGTGGATGTATGTGTGTTGGCACATAGCTTATATAGTGTTGACACATTTACCAATAAATATCATTTTTTATAATATATATCATCATCATCATCATCATCATCATCATCATCATCATCATCATCATCATCATCATCATCATCATCATCATCATCATCATCATTATTATCTCGTTTATGTCTTCTATGTTCATTATAAATCTAGGTTGCCTAATACTGGAATGACCAACTGAAGTATACATTATGTATATCTTTTGCTCAGAAGATCAAGAAATATTTCTCAAGTTCTAGTATACAATTTTGGCTTGAATTATACAAAGCAGCAATAAGTTTCATTCACCTTTCAATTCATTCAATCCAAAATGAATCTCTGCAAGACTTTAAACTACGTTTAAAATAAAACCGACATCTCCTTGATACATTTTATAGATTAAATAAAAACAACAATTTAAAGTCAGTTACATTGATTGAGAGAATGCCATCCTTCTCTGATTTTCCAAGGATTAGAAATGTATTTTATCAAGTTCTTATTCAAGTTGGATCCCTGCAACTTACACAGAACGAAAGAAAATAAAGACAAGGCTGAAACACTATTTTGAAAATTTAATAGAAACAATGTTATGTACTTAGTAAGTTCATTGCATTCAAAATCAATCTGTGGTAAAGCGTGTATAAAAATGGAAACGGAAACAAAAGTTGTTTTGAATAAGCCCTCCATTTGACTTATCAATAAAACAAAGCAAATCATATTAAACATCTCTTAAAAATTGTTATAGTTATGGAAAGAGGTCAAATATCCATACAAGATTCTTTACTACACACGCATGCGTACACATACACAAATCATACATTTCCCAGAAACATTTTCTCTGTTAAAAATTGATATCTTTATCTATCATAGCAGAGAACTCCATAAACACAACTTGATTTTTCTCACTTTAAGATGAAACGAAGATGAACTAAAGAGGAGAAAAAGGGGAAGAAGGAGGAGGAGCAGGAGAAAGTGGGGAAAAAATTAGCCACTTCCAATATGTAAAGCCAAAAGTTGTTCTAAAAACCAAGGCCTACATTCAGATTCCTTTGATTTTCGGAAGGTCCACGGAATAAAACGATCGATCTCTGACAACAAATGAATAAAGTGGTAGTTCGATCGGTGTCGGTTTATCTTTTTTTGTATTTTATTCCTGTTCTATAAGTTTGAGTTTTTTAAACTGTAATGACAATTCGACATAGAGCACAAGGCATATGAAACTATGAATAAAACGGCACACCTAATTCTGGCAACATAAATCCAATAAATATCTTATGGGGTATGAAAGCGAATTTCGAGCCAAATGTATTTTTCATTGCAATCGCACACATAAGCATACAATTCATAAAAATCACTGTACAAGTGTAATACATCCGCGACGAAATCTATGTATCTTTTTACGATTTTGTATTCACAGCGGTGATTTCGACCTGCTCTGAGAGTTCCGGAGATAAACTCCGAGATCTTCTTCACGTGTAGTGTCACTGGCTGCATGTTCCATCCAGATGTCACGTACAGGTCTAACATTACCCTGCAGACTCGATTTGAATCGACCATTCTAAAGAGTAAGAAATGACAATGTGTTAGTCTCAAGGAGTCTATTTTGAACTAAATATGTTAACAATGCAAAGGACTTAGAGGCATTCGCTGCATCATTAAACGTGTTTCAGACTAGTCATTGAATCCCATTTCTTACGTTATTCTTAGAACAGGGAAAACAAAACTGGCCAGCTTCACGTTTAATAATGCGTTCTAACTTGTATTATTTTATTCCTTATGTATTGAATGGTTTAGGGAATAAAATTAATAATTATACATTGTTTATTCTTTAGGGTAAAGAGGAATACTTGCGGCAAAAAAGCGATTACTGTTAAAATGGGCAGCCAGGATTATTGTGTTATTATTTTATCAACAAAGTCTTTAGAACAAAAAAAAAACATTGCTCACGAGTTTCCACAGAAGCTGCACTCTAGAACTAAAATCATCAAATGATAGTAAATCGAAAACTGCGAGCGATAGCCTTGCTTTGCCATGTATAAATTCCTGATATCTGACCTACTAGCTATTTTCTTTCTTAAGATATTACTTAATAACCTTATTTGCTGGCATCAATTATGCAAACCCTTTCAAGCAACAACACAAAAATAAATACAAAAGAATAAAAAACCAATGCTAACACCACGAATGATTTTGATCAGTGTTTAATTGGCATACATGTACTATATAGAGACTTTCTAAATGAATTGTTCGAAATAAAAAGGTAACATAAAAATACAATTTATAAGTTGGTGGTGTTGGTGGTTGTAGTAGCAGTAGTAGTAGTAGTAGTAGTAGTAGTAGTAGTAGTAGTAGTAGTAGTAGTAGTAGTAGTAGTAGTAGTAGAAGAAAAAGAAGAAGTAGTAGTAGTAGTAGTAGTAGTAGTAGTAGTAGTAGTAGTAGTAGTAGTAGTAGTAGTAGTAGTA